>VYZQ01047899.1:0-38202 GCA_013400655.1 Mystacornis crossleyi | reverse complement strand
ACCAGTGCTGAATACAGTGGATTCACCACCTCTTTTGACCAGCTGGTGTTGCTGTGTGATGCACCTCAGGATGGGGATTAACCCTCTGGGCTGCCAGGGCTCAGTGCTCACTCACACTGAGCCTGCTGTGGGCCAGATCCTTTTGCAGGGCTGCTCTCCAGCCACTTCTCTGCCAGTTGTGCCCAGCATTATTCCATTCTGAGTGCAGAATCCAGCATTTTGACCNTCCTAAAAATCCAGGAAAAAAATCCAGAAAATCCAGAAAAAAAAAATCCAGAAAAACTACATCCACTGCCTTCCCTTCATCTACTAGGCTGGTACCCTCATCCTAGAAGAGGTATCAAATTCAGTAGGACTTTCGCTTTGTTAACTCATCCTTACTGTGCCTGATGACCTTATTCATCTTTAAGTGCCTTTCAATAACACACAGTTCTCAATGTTTTTTAGAATGTTATAATAATCTGATGTTATTTCAGGAAGAGGAGGATAAAGATAATTCAGAGATGGATGAACAGATCCCTGAGGCTGAGGAAAGAATGGAGCACGAAACACAAGGGCAGACTGGGCAAGAAAATCTGCAGAGTGACAGTGCTGTTGAGCTGGCTGGAGAGGCTTCAGAAAGAGACCAGTCAAAAGAGGTAAATTATGTGCAAGTGTCTGAGTTAAAAATGCTAAATTTGTGAATATGTTTTCTAGTTGAAATCAGGGACCTGCTGCCATAGTTTTTAAGAACCATGTATAAGATCTTAGTTTAAACCAGTATAAATTCACTGGAAAAAAAGCCTTTAAGACCATGTAGATACACCCTGCATTTTCACATAGGGTAATTGTTGAACTGCAGAAGTGGCTTGTTTGCTCTCCATAAGAATTATACTTGCAGTTATGATCCATTGATCATTCAGAACAGAACATAGCAAAGCATTGCAGTTTAACGTCTGGAGTTTGTTTACAGTAGTTGCTATTTTCAGTTATACTTGAATTTTTTTTTTTTCTTTCAGGAAAGTGGAACTGGAGCTTCGAGTGCAAATCACTCAGAAGGCCATGAATCCACACACATGGCCCGGATGGCTTCTCAGAAGCAAAGCAGGAAAAATACACAGGTTCATCTCTTATTTTAAATTTTTGTTTAAATGTCTTAATATTAACCAGCAAATAGACTGGACTCAGTTTCTCCTTGTTAGAATGCTGTTCTCATTAGTGGCGGGTTACACCTCTCTTAAATTTCATGTTGTTAATTTGCTTTTTTCAGAGTTTCAAGAGGAAACCTGGCCAGGCAGACAATGAGCGCTCAATGGGAGATCACAATGAACACATCCACAAGCGACTGAGAACCATGGAATCCAGCAGTGAAGCAAAGCAGGATGCAACTCAGCCTCAACAAAACGTGGAGGAGGCTGATGCATTTGAACATATTAAACAAGGCTCTGAACTCTATGATGCACAGACATACGGTACAGTGGTATTTCTGGGTGTAAGGAGTTGTCCTTGCAGAATCAAGTTCTGAAACACTCATATTTGCTGTAGTTTTCCCTGTTTGCTTTTTAAAGTTACGTTTAACAGGCCTTGCTTTGGTTAAAGATGCAGCACCATTTCACTACAATAAATGCTACTCTTTGGCAGTCAGACTCAAACTAACAGTAACACTTTTGAAAATACTGATTTGACTGATAAAAATGGATTTTATCTTAATAAATATCTTTACAATCTATTCTCTTTAAATCTTACTTCAGTTAATCAAGACAATGACATGACATAGCACAGCAGAGTGAAAGATAAAACAAGGGTTTGTGCCTCAGATCTCTAAGTTCACTGAAACTGATACGCAGTGGCCTCAGAATGCAGCATTTTTTTTAACTTGACTGCTTTTCCTTCCACTTTTCTCTTGACAAGTGTTGTTGTCTTTGTGCAGATGTAGCTAGCAAGGAGCAAGAGAAACCTATTATGCCTCCTGAAGAAAAGGAAGAAGGAGACTGTGAAGATGCAGCAATGGAAATGGAAATGCAGGATGAGGATCTCAGCGCAGTAGACACTGAGGAGCTGAAGCCAGAAAAAAAGAAGTCTACTGCCACTAAACCTCCTGGTACATTAACTTAAAAAGCATTCTGAATATATGCTGATATGGATCTTAGATGTATATGTAGGTATTTAGATTTGCATGTAGTGGATGAGTTTCATAAGACTCATCTGTGGTAAGATGTTTTGTAAGGCTAAAATGCCTGCTCTAAATTCATTCCTCTGCAGCAGTATTCTAACTTCTGCCTAGTAATCAGCATTAGCCTTTGCTAAATTGATTGAGTGACAGAAGGGTTTGCTGCTTTCTTTCAAGTTAATGGTCTCTAATTTTTGTCCACCACTTTGAAGAAATAAAAAGCAAACACTTCCCTGCTGTTCAACACAATGCCAGTTCCTTTAATTAACTGGCATATAACAATGCATTCCAGTGTCACCACCATCAGCACCACGTAACTCAACTGTTTCATGTATACCTTCTGGGAAAAAAAAAAAAAATTAAAAATAAAAAAATCAGACCAGCAAGAAATTGAGGAGCTGGTCTGAACAACATGTGGTGAGGTAGCACCAAACTCTCACTGCCTTCTTTCTTAAGTGGGAACAAAACTGAGCACCTAACAGAAGTGGTTGGTAGAGGAGAGGGTTGGTCTGACTTGTCAGCCACACAGCGCTCCCACACAAAATAAGCTAGATAGAAGTATCTCTTGCCAATTGCAACAGAAATTAAAATATTGATGAATCTGAGTAAATGACACCGTAGCTTGGATTTCGATCAGTTTTCTTCTTGAATGGCACAGTGTGGCTGGAGAGGGGAGACAAGTTTTACAAGCCTGCGTTCTTGCCACCCACTCCCATGAACTTTAATCGCTTAAATCTCTTGCTAGACTCTTTTAGCTTTATGGTATAGGTGTGCATGTAATCAGTCTACTTGTTTATCCACGTGATTCTCTAACTGTATATTCTGAAAAACTAGAGCCTTCAAAACATCTCCTACGATGTCATACTTTTTCTCCTTTAGAATATTTCTTAAGAAATGAATTGTTAAACAGCATAGGACAGTACCAATAGTAATAAAACAAACTCTTTAGTCCATTCCTTTATTTGTAAATTGATTTTTGATTTATAGAAAACTATTCTGTAAAAAAAGTAGAGAGTAAAAGATAAGCAAAGATTGCTGATTTTTAATGATGATTTTCTGACTGTTCTCAAATGACTTTATACCTCCTATCATTCTGTCAGAGACGTTTTGAGAGTCAATAAATGTACTTCACCAGTGGCGTTATCAGGTGTTAAAGAGCTCTTAACTACTATTTTCTTTGTTTGGCAAGAAGGTTACAAGACAGAAAAACAATTTGCATTAGGAAATTCATGGTTATCTGTTCCAGTGAGTTGCAAGATGTATTCATCCCATTCCTAGAATTAAATGTCTTGAAATGTGGCACTTCTTTTAAAAGAAAATGTCCAGGCTGCACTACAAAGCATAATAGATGCTCTGTAACAGAGTCAAGATACAATAGTGCTTCTTGTATCATGTGTGATCCATGAAGTCAGTAATTAGTTTTGTGGTTGTAGGACCAGGTGACGTGGAGCCAGAGATCCAGACTTTTGACTCAGAGGATGTCAGTGACTCTGCACCAGAAAAGCCACCAAAGGAGACTGAAGAGAAGCCAGAGAGAAGCAGGGACTCGACCATACACACAGCCCACCAGTTTCTGATGGACACTTCCCAGGTAGGATACCCAGTCTGTCTTCTTTCAGCTACAGTGGGAGAAACAGACGGTTTTACTTGACCTGTGTTAATGAAAGTGAATGCAAAAAGCTAGAATTACTTTTTTGCAGCCAACTCAGTACCTTGATATTACTTAATAGCAGAGTGAAAAGTAACACACATACACTGTTGTATATGCTGCTGAAAGATGCCTTTAAAATTACTAGTTCTGCCCATCCTTAGCATGGAATCTTCTCACATAGTTGGGGGTTTTTTTAAGCTTTTGTTTTTCTAACTGTAAAGAACTGTTCTGTTCAGATGACTCTGCAGATCAAATGCTTGGTTAAAGTGAAAAGCAATGGGCAAGGGTGTGTGGCCTGAAAATAACAAAAGGGTACACACAGAGTGATGAGAGAACTTCACATCGCTGACTTTAAAACACCACCGTGGACAAAGAATCCACTTCAGTTAATTCATTACAATATATTACTTCTTTATAAAAGCTGATTGCAGGTATTGTAGAATCTTTTTGAGCTTTTTATGAATGTCTCAAAAAATTACCATGGCCTAGAAGATCCTAGAGCTTCATGTAACTCATGGTTTCCCAGTGCAAACTTCTCTGAAAAAGCACATTTTATCATGAAGACCTATGGCATAGAAGCAGTTGGTGGTGGATAACCAGTTGCTAAAGTAAAAATATTTTCAGTGTCTGGTTTTTTTAGAAGGCTTGACCTTTCAATCATACAGTATGGTGTCCTAAGTACACACTTGGAGGGTNTGAAGAGATGGCAGAAGTAGAGCAGGGCAGAAGGACAAAGACAGCAGAAAACACGGCCTCGTAGCGAGATGAACTCTCTCCGCCGCCGCTGCAAGTCCCACTCCCTCCAAACGCCAGGAGAGCAATGAATCTCAAGCACTCTACCCCACCTCTTTTTTTTCAGTTCTAAATCTCGAGATGTCTTTGCTCCCCCACCTGAGAAGACGCCACCAAGACCAAAAAAAAGGACAATTGGGCCCCTCCCTTGTGGCTGGCTAGGTCCTTTGTTTTTCTTAAGTACCCCAGCAATCGCCCCTTAACATGGGGAAAAAATTCCTTTGAGAGGAGAAAAGAACACATACACACACAGAAAGAAAACTTTCTCAACCCCCAACAACGCATAACACAGAAAGGATTGTGTGCCAGCTACACTGGGTATTTCTACCTTAATGCCAAGTGTTGCAGCTCTTTGGAAAAAGGCTGCTGAATGCAAGCGTTCTCCCGTTGTTAAAATAATTGTGGTTTGGGGGTTTGTAGGTTTTTTTCCAATTGATATGCAAAATGTGAAACGCGAGAGGGAGCTCTTGCAGCACCATTTAAAGGGGAAGGAAAGAAGGTTGCTGGGGGAAAAGTGCAGCTTCTCAGCTTTCAGGGAAAGGAAGAAGAGAGAAATCCACTCCATGTATATTCTTTCTCTGTTTCTTAAACCTGCAGTAGGTGATCAGTGGGACAGCTGCTGCTTCTTGAGGAATGAGAAGTTACTGGGACTACTGAGTTTGCAGTCATAGGCTTATTTTCCCTAATCCATAAACCTGCAGGTTATGCAGACCATGTACTGCTGTTTGGCAAAACTGGGGTTTTGTAAGTCAGGAACAGAGGTTGTCGCTGGAAGCACAATGGAAGTAAAAGAAGTATCATAAAGTTTGAGTGTTGTTTAACAGAATGGCTTATCAAATGCTATTAGGTGCCAGGTAAGGAGGATGATGTCATTCAGTCTTCAAGTGGTTTGAATGAAGCTTTTAAAAAAATATAATTAAGTGTGCTATGTTTTCAAAGATACTAGTTAGGTGTAGTGTTCAATAGTTTGATCTCCATTATACTGTCATTAAATCTGGTGTTTGTAAAGATGATTTCATTGCTCTATCTTGAAAGTCTGTGTTTTATTATATTCAGTGTCAGTATCATAGATGTTCCTAGCCCTGTTTCTATATTGATCATATCACATATGGAGATATTGAGGGGGAGGGGGTATTTATCCTTCATGTAAATGGAAGCTATTAAAAAACATGGAGATTTAGAATATTCATTTAGGTATTCAGGTATTTTTGTGTTTAAAAGAATAAAAACAATGCATTTATACTTTTTTATAGTTTTTTATACTTTGGAGGTCACCAGATGTGTAAACTTACTTTTCTGTCTCATAAAACTCATAATTCCACTTCTAGCACATCATTAGAGATCCTGAAGAACTAAGAAAGGAACTTGAAAGGCAATTGGAAGCTTGGCAGACACAACAGCCTGGAACTCCAGAGGAGGTTCGTGACCTCATTTGAATATAAAACTGTCATAATAATCCTTCATTGCATTATTTCATCATCTTTTACTGCTAAAACTTTGAGGAATCCAAGCAGGCTGGAAGCTAAATACTCAAAATCACATGATTTAGATACTGCTTTTATTGTTACATTTAACTTATTCTGAAAAAAAATTACATTCTTCTTGAAGCGGGATGATGTTTCAGATGTTGTTTTGAACGTGAATGCAGATTGTTATAGAAGACACCCTCAGTTTTAGCTGGTTTCTGTTCTCGCCTTACTGCCTTCCCCTTAGTGCACTGAGGTTTGGTTTCTTTCTTCAGAGAGTGCTCCCCAACTTTTTTTGTTTTTTAATAATGCATTTTAATTTCTTTGTGTGATGCTGTAGGAGAAGGAGGCAGCGCAGTTGTGGCAGAGGTATTTAGTACTGACAGCTCCTCTGTCACAGCAGCTTTGTGAACAGCTGCGGCTCATACTGGAACCCACTCAGGCTGCCAAGTTGAAGTAAGTTGGGTCTTTCTGAGGCTTCTGATTTCTTTAAACTCAGGGCTATGGGGTGCTTTAACCTCTGTAAAACTGCAGCTTTATGTTGTTCTTGCATTACAGTAATTATTCTTGTTTGCAAATGCCTTCAGTTTCCTTGTATGGGAACATGAGGTTATTTTATGAAATGCAAATATGATATAGTAGTAGGCACCCATCCTGAGGATATTTCCTCCTACTTTTTTTTCTCCTATGCAACAGGTGATCAATCAACTTCACCATTTGAAGGGAAGTCCAAGATTATGTTAAACATCAAAATATTTTATGTTGTTTGAAACATTAAATGATTATTTTTTAAGAGATACAAACTTGTTTCAAACTGGTAGAATCTAAATTCAAGGTCTGCCTTCCATTTTAGGTACCTAGATGTAAACTTCTTTTAAAAACACTGAACATACATCTTACATTAAAAATGTGGGGATTTTTTTATCTATAAGTAAATATAAATATTAAAACACTGATTTTGGATTTGTTGGTTTTGGGTTTTTTTTTAATTGTTATTTGGTGCATATGCTGCATAGGCCATGGATTTCCAGAATGAGGTATCTGCTGATAATCCCTGTCACTATGTCTTTTTTCTCAACTTTCAGAGGAGACTACAGAACAGGGAAGAGACTGAACATGCGCAAAGTGATCCCGTACATTGCCAGTCAGTTCCGAAAGGACAAGATCTGGCTGCGAAGGACCAAGCCCAGTAAACGACAGTACCAGATTTGCCTGGCTATTGATGATTCCTCTAGTATGATTGACAATCACTCTAAACAGGTAAAATAAAACCTTGGGAGAAGGATGGAGAAACTACCTGTCATTGATGAGTATGGCAGTTGCTGACTTGTTTCACACAGGGCTGGTGGCTGCTGGAAAGTCTGGCTGATAATTCCAGAGCAGTTGTTTTTCCAGTCCATGTGCTTGAACTCTTGTCACTTCGTGCCTAAGAGATTTTTTAACAAAAGATCAGTGAAAACTAGCTGAAAGGATGAGCTGTTAAGTTCGTTAGACAGAGGTGTACATATCCACTGTAAAATTACTTTATGTAGCCTACAAAAGGCTGAGACTTCCTTACCTGGCAGTTCATTGGAGCACTAAACATTCATTCATCCTAGCCCACTTGTAGGGTTTTTATTAAATGAAATGTTGTGTTTCCTTCTGAACAGTTATTTATTTCATTAGTCTATCTAAAGTGGTGTCTGTAAATCAATCAGCTGAAGCCCTCAAGCAGAACTAGTGTATCTTTATTGCACTGACTGTCTTACATAAGGCAGGCAAAAAGACAGGCAGTCTCTTCAGGTATTTTTCTAGAGGATGAAAAATAATGTCAGTAACGTTCTTCATATTTAATATTGGGCTTTGAGTAAAACAAGGAATGTGCTATTTTTGATGTAAATTTTTTCTTTAATAGCTTGCTTATGAATCCCTAGCAGTTATTGGAAATGCTCTGACTCTGCTAGAAGTGGGACAAATTGCTGTGTGTAGGTGAGTTTATTTGAAATCTTGACTTCTCTTCAGTACTTCAGAGCAGAATGTAAATACCAGTTTCATGCTGTAATTTTCTCTTCCTTTTTCTGAAGCTTTGGAGAGACTGTTCAGCTGCTGCACCCATTCCACGAGCAGTTCAGTGACCAGTCAGGGACACGGATATTGCGTCTTTGCAAGTTTCAGCAGAAGAAAACAAAAATAGCTCAGGTACACAAGAATCCCTCTAGGGCAACAGGTTTACCAGTCTTTTCCAGACAAGATATCAACAGCTTCATGCTTTCATGATCACTTTGTAGCACTTTCTTATATTTGAAAGTCTGATAGCAGGTTAGATAACAAAGAAATACAATGCTCATAATTTTGTAACTGGAAGAGTGTTTTCTCACTTTCAGTTCTGATGTACACCACTTTTAAGCGTTCACCTTTCTCTGTACTGGGTCTTCAAAAGTATTTTGCGTACAAACTATTGAGTACCCCAATTCCAGATCCCATCAAAGTTTGTGAGACTTTAGGAGACTTCCATGCCATGGATTCCACTGTAGTAGTAGAAAGAAGAGCTTTAAATTTGTCAGACTTGACTGATTCCTGAAGAAAATAATTTTCTATAGTCAATTAGGTAAATATAGTAAATTATTAAAATGGACATAAGAATACAGATATGGACAGCTGAAAAGTTTTCTTCTTTTAGGAAGGTTTTTGCAGTCTTACCCTTCCAGACTTCGGTAAGATTTTCTGTTGATATTAAATGGAAACCGAGGAGACCCAAATAGTCAACAGTAATCTCATAAACCAAAATTGGAAGGACTTGACTGTCGATGTTCCTAATTTCAGTGGGGAGTATGAAACTGGATACTTCTTTGGCTTCAACTTGAAACAGAAGTTCAACCTCAAAACAGGATGTGTATTTTCAGTGATGCCATTAATCTCTTTAGCAGTGTACTGTTTTGATGGCTTTGCTAGCATTGGAAAAAATTAAATCCTGTTTAAAGGCTTCTCTGAAGATTCTTTAGTTCAAAAGTACTTATTAACTCCTGCTTGAAATTTATTACAGGAAAATGCCAAGAACTGTATCTGTGTTAGGTGGTCAGACTTGTCTTAGCATTTAAAATAGAGAAAGGTGTTCTTTAGAAATGTTTTCATTATTATTATTTTTATGATGAAATCACTTAATTTGCTTATTTATTTCCTCTGCAGTTTCTAGAATCATCCGCAAATATGTTTGCTGCAGCACAGCAGTTGTCACAAAATACTAATCCGGGTGAGTTTTTGTGTGTTCCTGTGCTTGTTGCCATGGCAGCAGAATGCTCACTACTGTCCCGAAGTACAGTAGGCCTGAAACATCACTTGCAGTAGGGCTTTGGGTTTTGCTTTGTCAAGAGTAATGTTTGCCTGAAATTTAGCTCAAAAAACAAGAGACACCTACTTCATATTTGTCAATAATTCACTAAAATTTTGTGTAAGACTTTTTAAAAGGGCACGCCTTACCTGTCTCCCTTCACCTCATGCTTGCAGACTGTTTTAAGGCCTAGGCTGTGCCAGCTTGGAGCATTTTCCAGCTTCCTAGGGACCCTGACTCTCTAGACACTTCTGCTCCTGCTTGAGAGCTTGAGTCCTGTAGGTATCCAGAAGAACACTGCTCTGAGGAGGGAATTTGCCTGCCACCTGCCTTTCGCTGTCCTGCAGCTTTAGATCACGAGCTACTTGAATTTCCCAGAAAAGCTGGAAGACTGCTTGCCTCATGTCTGACCCATAGTTAGTCTAAAAGGTTGCTTTGTGATAGTTAAAAGCTTGTCACGGCGGCACCTGTATTTTATGTAAGTTCTTGTTGTTGAAGGACTCCAAGATATGGACAGTCTGGGATTTACAATCCACAGCTGCTTTGCCATAGGGTGGCCAGGGTGTCAGACTGTTCTGAGGGGGAAAAACATCCAGGTCTGTTAAACTAGACAGGGATGCAGCAGCAATCAGCTCCTTAGGATTAGAGAGCTGGCAAGAGAAAAGGCTGTAGGATCCATCACCTCTTTCTGTAAAAAGACAAAGCCCTGTCATATTTGGGGCCTGTCTGCAGAAGGGTGTTCTGCATCTCTCTGTAACAACTAGGGCTTGCATTCCTGGCTAATTACTGTGATTTTATGTGTAATTAAAGGATGTCAGATGCATAACTTAGAATGTACCTTTGGAGGGATGTATCTGACCCTGGGGGCAACTTGGGTCAAGTAACATGTCTCCAGACATGGTTGGTGCTGAGGAACCCAGCGTGGGTGCTATGTCTGATGTTCCAGGAGGTTTAACTTCAAACTAACTGGACTGCTGTGACTGTGCCTCAGAGCCTATCTTCTGATTTAGTTTCTTCCAAAAATAAGCCATTTTGGGCAATCTAGGATTGTTCTCTGATGGAAGCCAAGCCTGTTAAGGTAGGGACAACAGAGAAGAACCTACAGATGGATCCACAGGTACCTCTTCTAGAGGAACAGATTTGAGCTGTATTTAATTGCAGCAGCAGATGCCCTACTGAGCTAGGGACTAGACTCTTGTAATTCAGCCAGTATTTAACCCCTAGGCATGAAAGACAAGGCCGTTACTAAGTCTGTTTGGTATTTTCCATGACTTTCATCCTTGATTACAGTACTGGTGGATGGTGGATGTTGTCTGTGTGTTGTGTGTGGATGTCACCACCCCCTTCCCCCCATTTTTTTCAGTTATATCATGCATTACTTTCTTTATTGACCCACTAGCAGCTTAATGTTAAGTCACAGAATTCTATTTGATTAAGAGTTAATTTCCTTAGGAATACTCCTTTTCCACTATACCCACAGGGCAGACAGCAAAATAGGGGGGGTTTGCCTTTTAAACGGATTACTCTGAACTTACTGGAATTTTAAATGTTCTTTGTGCTCAGAAACAGCGCAGCTGCTTTTGATTGTATCTGATGGAAGAGGCCTTTTCTTGGAAGGCAAGGAACGGGTGACAGCAGCAGTTCAAGCGGCTCGGAATGCCAATATCTTTGTTATTTTCGTAGTGTTGGACAATCCTAATTCCCGGGTAAGTGAACAAGGGAGAAGTATTCAGCTGCAGTGAATGAGAAGCCGATACAAATCTTTTTCTTGTCTTTTGTAGTGCCATACAGCTACCTTATCTTTTGTAGAGGTCAGAGATACTGAACCCAATTGCAGTTTTTCACATCTGTCAGATCTACCATTTCTTCCTACTGTGCCTCTTATCTTTTGTATTTAAAAAAAATCTCGGCTTCCCTGCCACAGAAAGGCTAAGAGCTCCCGTCTTCAAACAGAATGGTTGTAGCTCTTGGCCACCGGGGAAGCAGCTGGCAGCCTGACAGATTTGGAGTTTGAGAGATGCTTTGTTCCATCTCAGCTCTGATTCAACTTGGTAATTTCTGACAGCAGTCTCCAATTGACATGGCAGCTGGAGACAGTATGAGATTAAACATTAGACAGAAGGGAGTATGTGCGAGTTATTTAGTGCCTCAGTTGGGAACGCTGAGTCCTGCATCTGGTAATGGGGGAAGAAAACTTAAGTATCTTTGGATGGGAAGCTGAGGTATCTGGGAGCATTTCAGGAAGGCTCTGTAGTGCAGTAAGTGAGCAAACAATTGGCCTGATAGTGAATTACATGGTAAAGGCTCTAATTTTGTAGTTCAAGTTTCTTCCTGTATCTTTATTTTTGCATACAAAACACATCTACTATATTTATTGTTGAAAAACTAACAGTTCTGCTGCTGACAAACTGCTGAAAGGTTCTGATGAAACCTGGCTTTTAGTATCAAGTGAAAATTCTGGGTGTCTTCATAAGCTTCTTTTTTTTTCCTGGGGGAAAAAAGGTGTTTTCCATAAGCTTTATTAATTTCTGAGCTGCTACACTGAGCAACTAAGAAGTTACTTTACAAGAAGCACAGCTGGAGTTTAATCAGATTTTTGTCTTTGTAGTATTTGTTGAAATACTGTGAAGTTTCTAAAGAATCTTCTATTAGAGCACTGCACAAATACAAGTTGAACTCAGCATTAAAGAGCTTACAGACTGTTTTGGGAAGGCATCAGATTAATAAAACTGAAGTGCCAACATTAAACTCAAATCATAAAATGCTAAGAAAAGACAGCATTTATTTACAGAATTTGCAGAAGCTTAAGCTTTAGTCTCTTCCAGCCTGTAATTCATGGATTAGTACACTTTTATCAAAAAGGGCAAAAGTGTTTAACTGATATATGTTCAGCTTCTGATCTGATTTACCATTGAACACTTACAGCTTTTAATCGTATAAGTATTTTATTAAGTTAATCTAACAGGAGAGAATTGTAACTATTTAGAAAACAGGGTAAATTCTATCAGTGGACATAGAATATGTGTCTCATTTAGTAGTAACATCAATACTTTTTTTACAGGATTCTATTTTGGACATTAAAGTACCCATATTCAAAGGACCTGGAGAACTGCCTGAAATCAGGTCTTACATGGAAGAATTCCCATTCCCGTTCTACATGATCCTTCGAGATGTGAATGTGCTCCCAGAAACTCTGAGCGACGCCCTCAGACAATGGTTTGAACTGGTGACTGCCTCTGACACTCTTTAGACTTTAGGGACAAGGTCAGGACCCGATTGCTGCTGCTGAACCGCTGAAATACAAGAAACTGCATTTCATGGGAGGGGTCACAAGGCTCTCCAAACTGGGATTACCCTGCAGGAGCTGCCCTGGGACAGAGACTGTATAAGAACAGAATGTTTTGTGTGCATCCTCCTAGGAGTGTCAGAGGACAATTATGCGGTGGTGAGATTGTCTCCTGCTATTCCCACAAGTAATGTAAAACCTGTCTCAACTCCTCTTGTAATAATTTAGTACCTTAAAAAAAAAAAAAATGCATTTGTATTATTAACAGAGGTAAAATTATTCCTGCCTCTCTCTCCCTGATGTAAGTAAAACCAGTCTTGCTCCTAGGAAGGCATTTCTGCATTAGAAGCTGAGATGTCTTGCAAATAAAGCCGCCTTTAGCATCACCCGTGTGGAGGTGCCTCTGGGAAGGGAGTGGGGAGCACGGAAGGCAAATGGTTTTGAACAACCAAAAAATAAGTACTTGAATACTTTGAACTGTTCTGCAGTTTTAACACATCCTTTTTTAATTTTTGCTCATTTTTGCCTCACGATACCAGCAGGGAGTTTTGCCGTACCAGTTTACACTGTGAAGTTTGCCCCTGTCCGAGGCAGGCGCTGGGGATGTTTCATAAATCCGGTGTCTTGGAGTACGGACGGGATTTTTCATTGCAAAGGCTATGCATCTTGTATCGTCTGTACTAATAAAGAGAGCTACCGCTCTTTGTAATTACGACGTCTGTGCCTTGAATTGCTCACAGCTTAAGCAAAGCCACGGACCGCGCGCCCTGCGCCGAGTCCCGGCACGGCGCAGGAAATGGCGGCCCCGGCCCCGCCCGCGCGGGGCGGGCTCGGCGGCCCCGTGGCGGGGCAGAGGCGGAGCCGCGTCATGGCCGCCGGGCGCCTCCCGCCGGGCGCGCTCACCCTCAAGCAGGTACGGGCGGGCTGGGGGGGCTCGGGCAAGCTGCGGCGTGCAGCAGCCGTGGGGAGCTCGGTGGTTGTTTAAATATCCCAAAGCCGCCGCGGGTGCCGCTCGCAGCACTGTCCTGAGGCAGCGGGCAGACTTCCCTCTCTCCTTGGCAGTTCCTGAGGCGGCAGCAGGTCCTTCAGTTGTACCGCAAAATCCTGCGGGCTATCCGGGAGGTTCCTGCTGAGCAGGATCGCCGCTACTTAAAGGACTGGGCCAGGGAGGAATTCAGGAGAAATAAGGATGCTACAGAAGAGGTGAGGATCGGGAACCCGCAACTCTGACCGCCTGCCCTCAGGAGTGGTCACTGCACTGTCCTGTCCTGTGTCCTGGGGGTTTGTTTTGTAGGTGTCGCTTCCAGACTGCTGAGAAGTCTCCAGTCCCCTGCTTCCTAGTTCATTCCTTTTTCTAGCCAGGGCCCAAGGAGTTGGTGGCGGAGTTAGGCAAAGCCTTGGAGTCCTTAGATAATGCTGAAACACCCACCCGCTGTGTAAAACCCATCTCCATAATGCCCAGGTGCAGTTCTCACTACTGAGCTTGCAAAGGCAGTACACACAGAGGCATAAAGAAAACATTATTAGGAATTTGAATCCTGTTAAAAACTTGAGTTTTAAAGCAAAGCCACAAGCAAGTATATTATTAAGGAACTGGAGGAAATTAATCCATTTATTTACCTGTTTTTTAACCATCTCAGAGACAGTAATGTTACATCACACAAAGAAGTAGATGACAGTAGTTCCAGTAAGAATTGTATGTATTTTAATGCATTAAAAGTCTGCGTGCTTGGGTAAAACCTGTGCTGTGTACGGGTGTTCAGTTCACTAGATTCCATTCTGTTTTACAGGATGCAATCAGGATGATGATTACTCAAGGCAACATGCAACTTCAGGAACTTCAGAGAACACTGAAGCTGGCAAAATCCTGATCTTAATTTTGTTGACAGTTGGATTTTCATCTGCTGCAAATAAGCACAGTGTTTTTTTCCAGAATGTGGTTATAATGGCAGCTTTGCTGGCAACCTGGTAATGTTTGGAGGGGGAGTCTACCACAGTGGGGGGTTTGTTTTTTCCTCTTCCTCATCCACTTCTCAGTTTGGGTACCCTCAGAAGTGGAAATCACTTGGACACAAAGGACTTCAAAGATCTGCATGGATGATGTAGCATGTGCTGCAGGAAAAGCAGAAAGCACCAAAAAATTAAACAGCTCTGTTAATGCCAGTGAAATGGAAAATAAATATATGCCAGATTATTTTGTCTGCTTTTTACTGTGGTAACTGCAAGTGGTAATATTCACAATAACAGCTCTTCATGTACCATGCCAAGGATTTTCACCCATATTTGTGATAAAAAAAGAATGGGGGATAAATAAATTGGTCCAGAACAAACATCTTCTTAATGATTTTTGTGTAGATGTTGATTTTCAGTAGTAGCTGAATAAAACTTAAAAGGGGAGGTCTTTATATATGAAAATGGGAGATTTTAGTTTGAGACATTTATTACCAAGTACCTTCAAACTAGTATTTAAAAGTCAATATATAAAGAAGAGTTACAGGTGAAAAATACTAACTGAAAATGTTGTGGTTTGTTTATTCAAATGTTATACTACTCCACTTCTAATTGTTAGCTTGCAACTGTTCTCATTTTCTTTGAGCTGCATTGGGGATTTTTTTCCATATAATTTAAAATGACTGGATGAGCTGGGGATTTTCTCCACATAACTAGACAGGCAGCAGTAGATAGATGCCTGACTATTTTAGGTTGTGATTCCAAGACATGCTGGAAGGAACTCTTCCCTCTCCCACGCTGCTGTTGTAGTTTCCTTAGGGAACACCCCTGCTTCCCAGGGTGGTTTTCTGCAGAATTGCTGAACTGGACAGACTGGCAGCAAATCCAGTAAATAGGTGTCACTAGGGAAAGGACAAGACAGTATTCCAGGCTACAAGACAGACCCCAGGTGGGAGCAGGAACTATGGGTCAGATTTGTATAGACTGAAGCTTTTGAGCTTCAATCAGTCCGTGAAAAATATGTATGTCAAAGCGCTTCTTTAAAAATTTACATTTTGTTAACATTTTCTGACACATTTGTGTTGGAGATTTATTTTTCATGTTCAGAGAAAGTTCTGCTTAGAAAGGGATTTTGACTGAACAAGCCATAACCAATGTTGGCTGTTAGCACAGTAGCCTTCCCTTCCCCTTCAGCCAGTGCTTGGATTTCTGTTCTTTGATCAGGAGGCTTACCCTGCTGCCTCATCATGGTGCTTTGCTTTCGGAGCCCAGAGCCTGCATTACTCCTTTGACTCCCAGTTTGTACATTTCCAGGTTGTGGGCAAGTAATCCAGAGCCAGGACTGACTGACAGGCAGGGCCCTGGACAGAGGCTGACCTCCTGAGTGCTGCTGCCCTTCATGTCCACTGCTCTGGGCTTGCCAAGATAAAGTTGGCAGCCAGAAACCTTAAGGAGTCCAAGTACAGCCTGTGAGGGTAAGTAAATCTACCTGCAGAGAAAGGTAGGCAGATCATACATGTGTTTTGTAAAGTCCTTCACAGCTGTGAAGAAAGGAGGGGTATAGAAAGGAATTAGCAGAAAATGTTTCTCTTTCTTCTACCAGACACTCACTGGCCTCAGAGAACCTCTAAAATCAGTAACCTGCAGCCAGGTTACTGCCTTAAATTACTTGAAGTAAATCCAAGTAATTACCAAGTACTTGGACCTGTGACTTTGGTAGTGTGGTCTGTGTGGGAAGTAGAGGAGCTAAAGCTGCAGCTTCTCTCTGAGCTGGGGCAAGCTCAGGAGCGTGTGTGAGATGAGTGCAGGACGCAGCCCTGTGCCTGTAACTTCTGCAGTGGGTGCCTGCACCAGCCAACAGACAGCACTCGGTCCCTGCAGCCTCCCTTGGCACAGACAGCAGACTCCATTTCCATGTTTTACAACCATAAACAAAAAGCTTTGAAGTCCAATCTTCTGCTCCCCCTTCCAAGTCAAGCCAGGGGACTGTGTCAGTTTTCTCTGGCTAGAAAACGTTACACCACACATTTCTGAGCAACACTTACTTTAATTGCTTGGCAAAACATAACTTCATCCAGGTGATACAAAACTTCAATAGCATGCTTCTGCATTCCTACTGTAGCTTAAACGAAACTGTAAACATACCAACGTGTCTATATTAGACTACAGAAGTCAGAGCAATAAACTAGGATTTCCGTAGCTGCAGATACACTTCTCTTGTCCCGATAGTGCGTTGATAGAAACTTTAAAAATATTGTTATATAACATGACGTTTTTTGCTTCATACATCTGCTAAGAAGACCAAAGCTTAATTACTAATTAGTGAATGGTGTTCTTCAACTGTGAATATGTGAATATTGTGAAGTATTTTGTATTGATTTTAGAGTTCTTTAGTACAGGAAAAAAGTATTTTTCTCCTTGGCATAACAGTACCATCCTGTGTTGGAACCGATTCTGAGCAGTTGCTCTATCATGATCTGGAAAGTAAACTTACTTTTCTAGCAGAATCTGATGGAGCCTTCTTGGAGGTGTAAGAAAGAAACCCTAACGGGGTGCAGATGCAGTAAGTTACAGTGCCTCTGGATTATTTGGAGTCTGTCAGCATGGACAGCATTGGTCAGTGAAAGTTCTGATTTTGTAACAAAACACATCAATAAAACCTTGAAAATGTTGAGTTCTGTTTTGTGGGACTGTTTGTCCTAAAACCTGCAGACTCACCAGGGCCTGGTCTCCATTTTAGCGATACAAGGGAAAAAAACAGAGAGGAATCATTCAGAGGAACAAAGGTAGACAGTCTGGACAAGGTGCCTGGGAAAAAATCCTGACTGCAGAAAAAGAAACATTTGAATACAAGGAGCCAAGCTTTCACTTCCTTAGGTAAAGGACTTTTTCAAGCTTCTTCAGTAGTAGAGAATTCAGCCACGTGCTCCATGAAGGAAAAGAGATTTATATAAAAATTACACCTAACAAATAGACCACAGTTACAGTAAAATACTTGCTATCCATGCCCTAAACAAAAGTTCTCAGTCAGATTACTGGAGTACAGCCCCAACAATAGCGTAACCACAAGGAGCTCTGTAACCAGGACACCGTTAAAAAAAGACAAATCTGATTTAGCACTTGTTTTAGTAATGGAAAACCAAGAAAAAAGCAAAGTGGTAGCTGAAGCCTCTGTACCTAATGGGATGAGTCGTCTTAGCATCTCCCTCCATGGCTGCCTGCCATCTCCCAGCTGGAAGCCTGCATCTGTCACCTACCTGGGCTTGTAACTGGAGTGGGTTCTTTAGCTTCTCTCCGCTGACTAGAGAGAGGCCCTGGGAGTATCTAAAATAGGATCAATAGCCCTTCATCACTAATTCAGTCAAAAGCTTTCAAACGTCCTGGATTTATTTCAGTACTGGTATCACCACACGTTTACATGTAGCATACAGTGGAACCCTCTAGCCTGTGTCCTGTGTGGAAGTAAATGTGAATTCCCTTTTCAGAAAGCAATTTTGGTTACTAATGCAGTTTGGTTTCAAGCAGCATCTGGAAACTGAGAGTGCAATATCAACAGACTCTTGGAAATAATCTGCAGCATCTCTTTGTTACCAATATAGTTTGCATATGAACTCTCCTCAGTTACGGAGTTTCCAAAGTTATTCCTACTCCTGAAAAAGAGTATTTTGTTTGGATGTAACAGGCACTACAAAGATCTATCAATATTCCAAATGCCCATACAGCAGGTTCCAAAATGAGTCCTGTTGCTTGATTACCTGCCTGGGAGGTGCTAGCTCTCTTTCTGCACCTTAGTCCTTAATTTGCACAGCTCCTCTTCTAAGCATTTGATGTGCTCCTTGAGCACAGCTTTGTCTTGCTGCGCTCTCTGGTTCGCGTGGCACCGGGCTTCTTCTATCTTCCGCTCGTACCACTTCTCCATCTGCGTGGACACGGCCTCAAAGAAGTACTGGGTTATCTCCAGGGCCTGGGAGGTGTCTCTGAGCGGAGGGGCCGGCGGGGCCGAGGGCTGCTGCTCCTGGCCCTGCTGTGCACCAGTGTGGTGCAGAGCTTTGTGCCTCGACTGCCCGCTTTTGCTGGACTTTTTTGTCTGAGTTCCTTTGTCAATGAAGTAGCCGCTCGGTGGTTCAGTCTTTGCAGGTTCAGTCAATGGCTGCAAAGCAGCTTGAACTTTAACGTGTCTTAATTTGGAGCCCGAAAGCTCGGAGGAGGGCAGCTCCTGCTGGAACCTGTGGAACGTGCTGGCACTCACAGCTTTGTCCTTTGGCCTGACATCTTGAGCAGGGGCAGAAGAAGAAACTGGTCCACCAGCCACTACGTGTTGCTCTGTACCTGTAGAATAAATTGAAGACAATATATTAAGAAAAGCTCTGGGCATTTATTCTAGCACTCAGAAGACCTCCTTGTTTGATGAATGATGTGGTTTTGTGTGTACATTGTAGAGGCTTGTATTAGTTTAAACTATCACATGTTCACAGTCAGGTGATGTAATAGAAAGTCAAAAAGAGAAGACCTGGCCCGGGCAGGGATGTGCTGCATTGCAGCTGTGGGGCTACAGATGGACAACAGGCAAAGGACATAAATATTAGGCAAAAATTCCTCACTGTGAGGGTGATGAGGCACTGGCACACGTTGCCCAGAGAAGCTGTGGATGCCCCATCCGCAGAAGTGTGCAAGGCTGGGCTGCATGTGGCTCTGAGCAACTTGGTATAGTGGAAAGTACAGTTGTCCCTACCCATGGCAGGGAGGTTGGAACTGGATGATCTTTAGGGTCCCTACCAACCCCAGCCCTTCTGTGATTCTGTGCCTTCATCAGAGGGACATGTAACAAGTATCAGTCCAGACTTCCACGGTAGGTTATGTCTGCTGATATTTATCAACTCCCTGCTTCTACAGAATTTGAAGTCCCAGTAACTTTGGAAAGGTCACACATTTTGATGCTTTTGAACTGTTCAATGCAGGATAGCTCACATTCAAGTACCACAAGATCTCTTATGAGCCTTTCTAGTTTGATGGGGCATCCACGCCTGTTCACTTTGCATAGTGATTAGGGGACATACATGTTGTGTTTTAGAGAAGCCAGGGCTCTGACAGCATTCTGCTTGGCTGTGGAGACCTGGCCATTCTGCACATTTCTTTTGGTTTTTTTCCTCAAAAGCTTCCAGGGCCAAGAGTTACTCAAAGCACCAAAGAACTTTTGCTTCAAAGACATAGTGGAAGCATCAGGAAGAGTCAGTGGAATTCCACCCAGCCACATCTTAAAATATTCCCAGTGGCTGCCTTGAAGTGTATTCAAATCCCAAGACATGGAAGACAATATGGGACTGGGGGAAAGCACACCACCAGAATTACGTGGTATTACTAATACAAGTACCCCTCAGTCAATGAGCTCGCCCTTCAATGGATATGACATCTAAGTACCTGACGTGGTTGTACCCAATGCTCCATCCTGTTTAACACAAAAGTGTTGCCCAAAGCTTTGTTCTGGCATCTGGACTCTGCTCCTTCCCCCATCTTCCAAGAGGCTATTTGGAAGTGTGATACAGGAATGCTGGTGGGAGCCCTCTGACTGCAGCACAGGCTGGTTGGCTTTACAGTCCTTGGCACTGTGGGGGTTGTTGTCAGTATCCAGGGTCTCAGTGAGAGACTCACAAGTGGACAAAGTTGATTTTGGTCTTGATGACCTGGAATCTCCAGAAAGCTTGAGCTCCAGATTCTGAATCTTCAACAAGCACCAGGTCTTCAGCTCATCAACCAAGGAAATCTATCAGAAAGAGACTGTAAATTACATGATCCTATGACTCCTGGGCTGCTGAGGACATGTGGCAGGGACAAAGAGAAGCAAGCTGGGTATCTGTGAGCTTAGACTCCCTATTCAGATGTGCATGCTGCCACTGGGAATATTTAAAGAACTGCAAATCAGAAAAGGTCACTGCAGAAAACTATGCACTAGCTAAGGAAAGGCAGCCTCTTTTAGTCCAAGCTACCATCTCTTAGTGAATATGCTACTTCCAGTGCAACTCTGAGTCCTCTGTCAGGGATGACTTGGTTTAATCATACAGTCAATGATACTTTCTCAGTGCAAGGAACACCACATGGTCATTTTTTAAGAGTGAAACTCAAGTTAGACACTTCTGGGGGACAGCTTTATAAAATTACCAACCTCTGCTTCTCTGTTCATTCAGTGATAAAGGTGAGTCCCCCACTAAATGATAAATCACTAACAGCTTTCAGATTACACATGTGCTTAATAAGTGTCAGCTGCAGATGCATTTAAATAGTTTCACGAGTAGCTCTTTTCACTCTATTGTTCATATGACATCATGAATTTAGGTCAGGCCCTCCTAACCACAAGGATATTAGTCAGAGTGTTTAGTAAAGCCCAATTCTGTTTTTTCAGTTGTTTCAATTAGACCGAACTGAGCAGGAACAGCTGACATTGCTTAATTCAGTTCACCTGATATATCGCTCCAGCATCTTGTTTCTTAAATGGAGATTACAAGGAGATTGAGCACAAGCCTAGATGTTCAGAAGCCAATAAAATAGTTATGTCTCCTATGAAATAAAAATTAAAGCTGCCTTAGTTTGGTAAGTACTTTTCTTTGGAGGAGAGTGTTTGGTGGATGTTAGACTCAAGTATCTTGATCAGTATCTTATGAAAGGATTATCATAGCTGTCAGTCTTTTTACGTGGACTTGGAATGGTCTTACAAACACTCGTGACATTTTCCTAGCACAAAGTGTATTTCTCAGTTCTTGAAAGAATACCAATAACGAGAAAATGAACTATATTTTAAATTCACCTGTGTGAGTGGAGAAACAAATTTCTCAGCAGGTTTTAAACGGTGAGTTTTTGCAGCAGAAGCTGGAAGGGCAAGGGCTGGATCTCTACGGGAGCAGTTATTCTTGTACTGCTGGTTGAACAAGCGTACAAAAAAAGGACTTTCCTATTGTCAGTAATACACAGCTTGGAGATAGTGCCATGTTGCAAACATCAGAAGAAAAAACTTCAGCCTTTCAATACATGGGGGAAGAAAGATCAAATAGAGAAGAAGGGGGAGATTCCAGGGCCCCCAACCAAATGGATGAGAAGGAAAAGGAACAACCCAGATCTTAGCCTTTTTTACTGTTTGGATATGTTCCTGCGTATGTCCTCTAATGAAGCAAAAGCTGAAAGCACAACTGTGAAAATTTTCAAAAAAAATTGTAGAAAGTTTTGCAAATCACTATGTTCGAAAAATGGTATTTTGTTGTAGATCCCACACTAGAGACAAACCAAATTAAATTACAGCAGTGGGACTGGGTTTCACGTTCCTTATTTCTAATGTAAAAACTTCATAAATTTGCTTTAGTGACTAAGATGGTGGATAGGAATAATTTAGTGTTTGGAGCTCTTTTACATGTTTGAACAGATGAGACACATCTCTGGTATTTTCTGCCTGTCGGAATGAAACTCCTGAGCTGAGCTGCCAGGGGATGAACTAAGAGGGAGTAGCTGTTTCAAGCCCTACCTGCCGCTTCTCCCCCTCACTCTTTTCCAGCTCCGTGTGCTGTTGCAGGCGGTGAAGGCACTCTGTCCTCTCTGCTGACAGTCGCTCGGCCATAAGCTTGTCCAGAACACGGAGCTGTGGGGAAAAACAGAGTTCAGCCGAGATCATCATGTTAGAAACCAAACTCTCATCTGTGAACCCTGTAAACCAAAGTATAGTCTTTTAGTCTTCATTTCTAGGAATGCTGCCAACTACAATTAGATGTAACTTGCAAAGAGGTTCAATCACAAAATTACCCATGAATGACTATTAAATTAAAAATAAAAAGTAATTTAGGTATCTTGAATGTCAATCCATACATAATTCAGCAAGAGGGATTTTGACAATTATTGAACTGACCAGCCATAGGGCTGCCTTCTTTCCCTCTTAATGGCGCAAGCCCTTAAGATTCCTTGTCTAAAGAAGCACCAGAAGCCACTTAACACATTAAATGTGTTCTTTCTAAAGACCCTAGTTTGCAACATCAGTTCCCAGTGGAATGTCACAGTTCCCTGGACTTGAGTATTAAGAGTTCAGATTTGCTTTTACAACACAAGCAAAAAATTAATCATTAAGTTTAGGATATGTTTCTAAACCATATGGGCAAGCAGACCTTCAGGTCATATTCTTACTTGATGTTGAGTTTTGCTTTCCATCTGGCCCAGCTTAATATTCATCTTATCTTGTACTGTCCCAAGCTCAGCTTTTATTTCTTCCACTGTTGCCTCCAGCTGATTCTCCAGTTTATTTATCAGGGGCTCACAACGACATCCATTTATGGGTGCCTGAAAGCAGTGATGATACATTTACTGGCTACATCCCACCACCCTCTTAACACACTTGGAACATTATCACAGCCTCCTTCTGTCCATCTTGGGTTCTTCTATCCCATGTACTGTATCTCACCCTCCTGACAGTATCTTAGAGCAGCTCAGTAAATGGGCTGTTAGTTGAAAAAGCACAGCCTACACAAGGATTGATCTGATGTGTATGGACACACCCTAACACACAGCAGTGTTGATTTCACTGGGGCTACAAGCAGCGCTGCGCTCAGACCCTGTGTGCTGGCTGAGGGAATACCACATCACAGGCCTGTACGCTGTGTCTCAATGCTGTAATTCTCAACTGTAAAAAAAATCTGATTTTGTGGGTTGTGTGCGTTTGCTTTTTAACCTAATGCCAATAATGTGCCCTGTCCTTTTGTGATACTGGATGGCAAGGCCCTCGCTGCTTTTGTTTGCCCTCACTCTCCTTGCATTCAGCTGCCCCTTGCCTGCTGGGCACTCCTCTGCCTGCCTTTGACTCATGTGACACCATCCCACGGCCTCACAGCAAGAGCAGCTGTGCTGACCACATTTACATCTCTCAGGGAGATGGTCACAAAAGGCTCCCTTAAGTGAGGATAGCTAAACCTCATCAGCTTCCTCTGCAGCCCAAAGGCAGAAACTGGCTCCTTCAGGGGCTGTGCCAGTAGCCCAAAGCAGCTGCTCCAAATCTGTCTGCAGAGGAGCCTCCCTCTCTTCTTTAGCCCTGCAGCAGTGTTTCATAAATTGGGGGTTATTCCCTTGCCAGGGAAAGGTGGGTGGTTTGCTGAGTACCAAAGAAAGCTTCAGAAGTACATGCACTTCAGAAATTATGTTTGCTATTCATGGCCTCAGGGCATCAAAGAAGACAGACAAGCGAAAAAAAGAAAAGGAGAGAGGAGTGTCATGTATTTCAGGAAAAACTGTATGGGACTCTAGCTCTATTAAGCTAATCTTTGTGAATAGATGAGATTTGTATACAGATCTCTTCTATCTGCTTTCTGCACCTCTCTGCTCCCCAAGTCCTTCCTATGGCAAAGCAGATCCCTGGGGCAGGGAGATACTCCTTTTAATATATGAAAGGTCCTCCATCCTTCCTGATGTCTGCTAGAGGATAATTCCATAGTGCCCCTGTCTGCGAATTTCTCAAACATTACACTGAGGTTGGAAAGCAGTAAACAGCCAGTAAAACCTTTGAAGTCTGACTTGAATGATCTTCAGAATCTGCTGAAATTCTGAACTACAGGAAGGGACTGACAAGAGCTGATGGATGGATGTGAGAAGCTAAGGAATTTAAAGGACAGACCTCCCAGGAGTACAGGAGGGCAGTATTAAGAGAACAATACAGACGTCTACAGTGTCTACAGGATAATTTAATGACGGTTTTTATGCTTTCTTATAAATGTTGACTGGTAATTAATTGTGTAATAAAGTGACTAAAATATTCTCCAAACTAGAATAAATGCACATGGGCTGGTTGCTCCAGGTTTATTTGTTTACCAGGATTTCTGCAGAAATCCTGCCCCTAGTAAACATAAAATCCCCAAAGACATGTTGCAAAACTCAGAAAGAACTGGAACAAAATCTATTGAGCTTACTCAACCTCTTGGTTTAGGTAGTAAGCTTTCAGTGCTCACACGCTGCTTTTCCTTGGAAAATCTATTTGCATTTCCTGTCAGAACTCTTAATGTTTCAAGGTATATAATGAAAGTTCTTGTGTCGTTTCCAATCACTGTTCACCCCTTATCTTTGCAGATGAAAACTACTTAAGTATGTCTTCTTTAACAGGCACAAAATCAGCTTATAGTTTCCCAGAATTCAGGCCAGAATGCAGCTGAAGCCCAAGCAAGGAAAACCAATCCCAAGTCCCAGCTGCACATGCTGCTCGCAGTGTCTCCCTCTGAGAGGGCAGTGGCTCACCTGCATCACCTTCCCGTCCTTTCCTCGGTAGAGTGTGTAGAGCTGGTAGGCTCGGACCTCGTGGGGAGGCGGTGGAGAGGAGCAGTGGTGTTTACTTCTGCGCTTAGGCACGTTCTTCTGGGGCTGAGGGAGTGTCTGCTGATCGGCTGGGGAGATGGGGTCCGAGAGTGCTGAAACCTGCATAACATACACACAATGTTCTGCCTATATGAGTGCCTTGGTAAACTATTCCTGGTGGGAATGGGACAAATCCTTTGTGACAATTACAGCAAAAATCACTTTTATCTGAAGACTATCTCTGCCCCAGCACACCAAAGGGACACCCACACCACTTCTGAACAGCTATCCCTTCTCTGCTGTTTTAAATCTACTGATACCTTTTCCTTTGGCTTTTTCTTTTTGCTCTTTTTCCCTTTGGGATCTGGTGAAGCTGACCGGGGTTTATCCTTTAGATTGTTCTTCCTCTCTGGCGGCTGGTCACTGCTCGGTGTGTCGTCAGCAGCTGAGACACTGCCCTGCTTGAAGCAAAGACAGGGAGTTCAGAGCAGTTGCAGAGATGGGGAAAAGGAGCCTCTTCCTCAATTGCTCTGCACATGTGAGTGGGAAATGCTTTAACAGCAGAGCATGACAGACTGCCTCAGGCAGCTGCTGGGGCCATGCACAAGTGATGGCTCCAAATGGACTGACTGCTCACGGGTTTTAGTGACAGTCCCTCCTCACGGCAGATCCAGCTGGTAATGCCAGGCCGTACCTTGCTCTGTACCGCTTCATCCCGTGGCACTGACTGAGCTCGCCTTTCCTCCTTCAGTCTCTCTCTCTTCTTCCTCAGGCTTCTCCCACGGTTAAAACGTGAGACCTGAAGGCAGACCACACTGTTACTCAGTGATGTCATGCTCTTTCCTAGCACACAAGACAAGTAATAGAGCAGACTTTTTCCTTGCCTGTCTGAAAGGCAGCGGATAGAGGAGAGTGCGCTGCCAGATGGAAACTGATGAACCACGCAATGTGGGTGTTTATGGCTGTGAAAACACACCACCACTGAGCTCAGTCTGCTGGGGCACTCTGCTGTCCCCCAGAAGGGTGAGCACCTCCTCTGCTGTCCTTGGGCCGGTTCCCAAGCCAAGCCCAGCCCTCTTCATGCAGAGGTGACAAGGAGGAGGAGGGCAAGGATTGTGCCTGGTCTCATGCCCTCCCACCTGCCTTCTGGCCTGAAGAGCATTGCAGCATTTAACACACAGCTGCAAAGTATAAACAGGACATAAACATTTTGTCCCCATTGCAAAGCATCCCCCCGTGTTAACCACCATTTTGGGGATGGGATATGCCTGAAGCAGGTAGCAGAGTTAACACAGCTCGGGAGCTTCTGGGTACAGGGCAACCTTCTAACCCCTGGGCCACTGCAGGAACTCCTGCCTTTGACTGCTCCACCCTGTGCCAGTCAGCACAGAGAAACCTCTGACAGCACTTCCTGCTGAGGCCTAATCTGTCCACCTTGCTCACCTTGGGGGCTGAAAGGCTCTGTCTCAGTAGACCTGCGGCCAGCCCACAATGCCAGCAGAAACATAGAAACCTTTCACATCAGAAGACAAGGAGCAGGGGATGCAGCCTCCCAAGGTTAAGTGGCCTCAGCTCCATGTGTATGTGTGTGCTGGGGAGAGATGTGTAACGTACCTGTGATGCTTTAGTGAGCAGGAGCGCAACCTCGGGGTTATTGTGCTGTCTGGCAACCTCTAGAGGGGTCTGGCCTGCCTGAGAGGAAAAAGAAAACAGCATTTCCAGTGTAACACAAGCTACTGGAAACGTGGAATTTCTCTAACCAAGTTCGTTATATACTCTGTGCACAAGAGTGACTAAATGCTTTAATTTACTCAGATATAATTCAACACTTCACAACCAAGTATTTTCTACCAAGCCTATGAAGAATGTCGAAGGGACTCTACATTAATATAAAATACCAAAGAAACACTGCGTCCTGCTTACATTGTTGACAATGGATGCATCAGCCCCTGCCTCCAGCAAGAGCTTCACCACCTTCTTGTGATTTAGAGCAGCAGCTACATGAAGTGCAGTATCCCCTGCCTGCAAGCCAGAAAGCAGAAAACAAACTTGTGACACAAGTCCTCAGGTCTCACTCTGCAGAATTTACACCTTCCTAAAAGATGCTCAGAGGTGAAAAAAACCTACACTTACTGATGGAACAACTAAACTTTAATCAGGCCTGGTGCATAAAATATAACTGAGTGGGGAGGAAGATGACAGGAGAGGGCAAAGAGCTACTTCAGCCTGGGTTTGAGAAATGCAGGTGGGGTGCTGGTGATCTGATTTATCTAAACCAAGTGACACATGATGCATCTTGGACACAGCCCAGCTCTACCTCCAGCAAACTGATACGACATCTGAGGGCAGAACAAGTTTTCCCACCACAATCTTCTCTTCTTTTTTTCCCCCCAGGTTTGATTATTTGGTGTGCAGGTGGTCATGTATCACATTACTCAGAAATACTCAGGTAAGTACCAGCAGCGAGATGGTTGGCATTCTATTCACAGGATTCCTCAGGAAAAACTGATTTTGGATCAGAGCCAGGAGGCAATCTGGGTCCAGTGCTAACACACTGCCCTGCCCTTGTCCTGGTGCAGTGAGGTGAAGACAGCCATGACCAGATTTGAGCACTGGTAACAGAGCCAACAACTGTTCAAGTGAGAGTGGACATGTGTATAATGCCCTCCTGTTCCGCTGGTCTTGCATTTTGACTTCGTAAAATTAGATCTCCTCAGAACCAGTGGTTATTGATTGCTTATTGCTCACTTACATGAGGTGTACTCCTAAATCAAGTAATTCTATCCTAAATCAAGTAATTCTGTGGGCAAATATGGAACCACTTCGGGTAGTGCTGGAGAATAAGGAAAGGGATGTCTCTCTGGGCCAGGTTCACACCAGTTGATCTTAATATTCAGTAGCTCATTTTGCAAGTTAAAAACTAATTTCCAAATAAAATTACATAGTAAATTTAACCTGCTGAAACCCATTTTGTTTGCTGTAATATCTCATAGTGAAGAAAGAATGTTAAATGTACAGTTCAGAAAACATCTTTATGATCCTCAACTACACATGGAAAATTTCCCAGAAACATGAGGTATTGTGGTTAAGCACCACATAATATGTTTATTTAGGAGATTACCACGTTTTAATGTACTAATTTCATTCCCTTCTACCACCCAATTAGGCTGTGCTATAGGTACAGCAATCAATTACTTCCCTATAAAACAACTATGGACGATTAATCCTAGGCTGGACTGATCATTACTTTGAATTTAGAGCATACTTTGTCTTCACTTTTATGTCCTCTTAATTCCCCCTACTGCACAGTGCAGCGAAGAAAAGTATTCCAGAGGAATTTGCACTTTAGTAGCATCTACATATCAGTGAGTTGTGCTTCACAATGTCTCTGTAATGGCTGTAAGATCATTAAATCACCTCATAAATAAGCAATGCTTTAAAGAAATAATGCAAATGTGATGGCAAAATAATAAACCACTGATATGCCATTACTTTAAGGCTATTCTTAAAAGCTTAGGCATTTGGTGATACAGTGGAACACACAGAGTGAAGCGGGATTACTTTGGTAGGAATTCCTCGTCCCAAAAACTGGCCATATGCAAAGGGCACAGAGTCACAATGGGGTTCATGCACTGACCTGGTTCTTTTCATGGACAGAACAGAAAGCACTGAGCAGCACCCTAATGATGGGCAAGTGATTATAACGAGCAGCCACATGCAGACAGGTATCTCCTGCCTGCAAACAGAAACAAAGCTCTGAGCATGTAATCACAGTGAGAAAGCCTGTACTTGTCATGGTGTTCAGGGATGAAATAATCCTATTAAATCAGAAAGAGCAGTAAACACCACACACCTCCACAGAACAGCAATGCTGTCTTCTCTGCAGTACAAAATCTGCTATCATGGGTGGGAAAGTTTAGCAAGAGCTGGGCTCAGGCAAGGTGAGAGCAGAATTCTTTAACCACTGATGGGAAATACTGGAAAATACTGGAATTATAAATGCTATTTTACTGGCACTACAAACCCCGAGTTAGTTTTATTTTCCCATTAAATCTGTTCTTCTGAACCACAAACCAGTGCAATTTGGGATCTCAACTTAGGGTTTCACATGGTGTAGAAAACATGAGTGGTGGCCAGAGCAGCGTTTTCATGAAGGCTGGCATTTGTGCAGCTGAGCCGGGGAGCTGGGACCAAAACCCCACAGATTTCCATTTCTCTGCCCATTTTATTATCAAGCAGGGCAAAAACATCTGGCTTCCTTTTGTAGATTGTTTTTTTTTTCTTTATCTATCGTGCCAGAATCATTATAAAATAGGAGGAAAGCTGTCTGAAACTGAAGTCACCTTGAATCTACCTCATTTGACAGGCTGACACACGGTATATATGATCTGCAGATCTTAAGCCTTTCACCACTGTCTGTGCAACAGGAAAACCTCATTTGGCTCTTCTATCCCTGCTCAAGAGATGCACAAGTAGTGCATCACTCAGTCCTACCAAAAGAATTCCTGTGCATGATGAATACAATGGTTGGGTAGTGGGGTTTTTTCAATATAATTTATAACAAAAATCATAGCTTAAAGCCTTTCTGAGTATTTCTACAAGTTAAAGTAACACAGCTAAAACAAAGTCACACAAAAATGAACATGTTATTTCCAAAACTCACATTATTTTTGAGGTCTGCTCGAGATCCTCCAAGTAACAAAACACGAGTACTCTGGGAATGGCTATTCTGGCATGCCAGGTGAAGAGGTGTGTTACCTGCCTTAGAGAAATACAGGAAAATGTAAAAGCCATATTTAGAAATTGGACATAAGCATTAAAATATAAAACCTCACAGGTCTTCGCACAAGAAGATCCACCCAAGGGTGGGAAATTTATTTTCCCAAAGATATGAGGTGAATGAACCTGGAGACCGAAATCCCCGCTTCATTCTGGTAATGGCTTACCTGGAATATAATAAAGGCAGAAATTGGACAGTCTAATGATATCTGCATTGGTCAAATCTGTTTACAGGAAAAAAGGACTCTAGAAACTGTCTCATTCATTAGTCTCAAACAGCAGTGTTAAATATTTAATTTAAAGAACCGTAATTCTTGTGTTTCGGGTTTCCCCCACGCACAGACACAAAAAACCAAACTGCCATGGCACAGGATCTTTGATCTTTGATCCCAGCCACGACTGCTGCAGGGTATTGAGCAGACCAGGGTCACAACTCCTGTCTCCTTACGGTTGTAATGCAAACCATCTCGAAGTCTGGCTGGGTCTGTAGGTGCTCCCACTAGAATACAGATTTCAGGCTATCAAAAAGCTTTGATGTTCAGGAGGCACACCAGTCTCCAGCCAAGATGAGAAGGGAGGGCAAAAAAAAGCCACCCAAGCCCCAGATAATCACATGCTATGATTCCTCAAAGAAGAAAATGTGCAGAAATGGACAGAAATCAAAGAAGTGTTGGCTTGTATATTGTCTTTCTAGCACAATGAATGATTTTATCGGTCTGACAAGTTTTTCTGGCATCATTTGGCTTTTGTTGGCCTGAAAACATTCAGGGGTTTTGGCTCTTGGGAGCTAGCACTGCCTGTTCACCTTGATTATGTCCTTTAATTTCTCCCCCTTGCTTTCAAGACACAGATCAAACTGGCTGGGTTTGAATTACAAAAGGCCAACTCTTAGATGTGGTCTTAGGTCTTCACTTCCATGTTACAGACCTGAATGTAGTCCCTAAGCTTTGGCAGACATGAGCATTTTTCTTCTCAGCTAAACTGCATTTAAGTGTCAATTTCTTCCCTCCCAGGTTTATCTCTGAAAAGCCTCTGCAACGCCTTTATCATTTGCTGTGTGGCAGTTGGCCCTGGTGGGAAGGCAGAGGTCCTGTGCAGCAGGTGAGGACCTCAGTTCTGGGAGAATCATGGTGCCAAGGGTCAGAGCTCAGAGACTGGCTCATCTGGCTCATCTCCCATGGGACAAATCTCTCACCAACTTCTGAGAGGGAGAGAGGGTCCAAGTACCAGTCTGGGAATCTTCAGTGAAATGTACTGATAGAGAAATCTTAAAATAAGGCTACAGCTGATATCACTGGATGATCTATCACAGCAGAAAAGGTTTTATTAAGCCAACTTAAATGAAAATAAACTGCACCTCCAGGGTGATTGCTGTGCAGGAGGAACACAGCTACCCAAAACACAGTGTTGAATCCTTCCCATCTTCTGCTGCTTCACAGGTTTGGCAAACCTAGCAGCCTATATCTGTCCCGTCCATCCAAAATCACACAATGCCCAGGTGTAAGACAACAGCCTGTGGGATGCTCCTGCACATGGCACTCAACCCTGGCTGCCAGAAAAGCTGTCAGAACAATAATGCCTTGTCATCAGTAACACAAAAAGCTGAGAGAACAGAGAAACCATTTTGGGATTAAGTAGATTTAAGCTCTTCATTTTTCTTGAAAACAAAAGGGTAAAAGCACGTGCAAGCATGCAGGATTCCCACATTTTTCAGCAGCTCCTGAGAATATATCTTGTCCATTAAAAACCACCCAAAGAGTGAAATGCAACGGGTAAGACTGTGTGGGTAAGACATCAAAGACTAGCACAGGAGCTGCTCAGGCAGTATTTAAGTTTGCCAGTCATATTTCAGCCATCAACCCTGCTGAGCTGTTTTGTGCACATACTTTCCCAGAGAGGTTGCCTCCAGCTGACATGCACTGGATTGTAAGCTAAATCCTCTAACTCCCTGAGGCACCCAAGCATGCAGGATAACCAGACTTGCATCTTAAGCCCAGACCTTTGTACAGAAGTGTATAGTTATACAGAGACGAGCGTATCCAGGGATAGGTTCACAAGACTTTATAGTCAAGCATGGGAAGCTTTCCAAAGTACCCTCGATACAAATCTACATTTCAGCAAAAGTAATTACAGAAAATAAGAATTGGTAGTTGAAATAACAGAAAAGAAGGAATACACATAAAACAATATCAAAGACGATGTAATTGCAGAGCACAAAGTCACCACCAATATAGAAACAAGCGTATGTTTCTATAGTGCACATATACACATGCACATACAGAAACATTATGCCCAGGCAACATGCCTTTTTACGCTAAATCTTAGACTTTGACCACCTGTCTCCTTTCTTTCCCAGCCCCCTTCAGTTGTTGTTTTAGAGAGACACTTACCAAAAATGCTCAGAATCCCCTAAAGCCATCCCAAAGCCCTCTCCCTGTCACACAGGGCACAGTGCCAGCTGTGTGATCTGAGCAACCCAGCAGCACAGCTGTCCAAACCCCGACTCTGCTCACACCATGGGCTGCTACCACCATTTCCTGGACTATTCCATTAACTTCTGAATTACTGAATTGAAGTGCCCCTCAGTTATAACAATTAGAGTGGAACTAAACCCCTTTACTTTGTTATTATTTCCTCTAAACGGCTCTCAAGGTATTATAAATACCAAAAGGAACATAATCCAGGTTCATTACAAGATTCGGGGAAGAGACTATGGTAATACATTAGGAAGAACTTAGTAACAAAAGGTACTTTTTTTCCCGTTTCCCTCTGTGGCTTACATTCCTTTGGCTGTTTAATTTCTGGAAAAAAACAGATTTTCAATACCATTTTCTTATTAGTACAATTCATTTCCATTTTAAATCACACCAATCACAATAAATCTCCTCAGTATAAATTAAAGCACCATGGAGATTTCCACAGGAATGGCAGCGTTCCTCAGCTGTAATTAATGTATCATTCAACGCGTTATTGAGTTTCTCCTGCGTCAGCTGCCAAAATATGAATTTCCTAATGCCTGTGGATGAACCATCCAGGCATGATAAATGAAAAGAAAAAGAAGAAAAAAATCCCACTAAGAGCTGGTCCCCCACCTGCTGAGAAATGCCATGGCCAGAAATCTCCAGTTCTGAGAAACAGCCACCTCAGACCGGAACTGAAAGCTCCTCCTCCACGGGTCTCACCTTGTTCTTGGCAAGAACGTTGGCTCCTGCTTTAACAAGCACTTTGGCAGACTGACTGAATCCATGCCAACAAGCTTCATGAAGAGCAGTGTTCCCATCCTGAAGAGCACGCACACAAGAGGAGAAGGTTAGGGGCTGTATAACCAACCTACTCTCTTAAAAATATTTTCATTTCCTACCAGCTTATTTGCTATTTTATTTTTAGAAGAGGGTAAAAATACTGTTGTCTGGAACTTGAAATCAGTTATATTTACACCTAAATTAAACTTACAGCCTGGGATTCTCAAGTTTCTGGGATAATCATGGGAACTGTGCAGTGTTTTGCGTAGGGCATAGTACGGTTGTACATTCCTTTAATTCATCCCTTAATGAGCTGAGAACAGACTCTTAAACCAAAACCTACCAGCCTAATATAAAAGCGTAACTAAATCAGTAATTTGTATTAAAGAAAAGGTACAGCTTTTTTTTTTCAGTGTAATTGTTCCAATTACTCTCGAAGCATCAGACACTTACTAAGGAGTATGAACTGTAATTTTCTCTCTGAGACCTTAACCTTACTGACTGCCACAGGGCTTTTGTTTTGCCTTTTACCTTGTCTTGTCTGTCCAAAGCACAGCCCTCTTGAATCAGAGTTGCTATTATATCGGTGTTCCCTACAACAGCAGCCCGGTGCAATGCTGTCTGGTCACCCTGGAAAAAGAAGCAGATCTGTAATTGGTACGATTCCCACCTCATTTTGACTCAGTGCAAATGCAGACAACACACACAGGGGCTGCATCTGTGACACACATACTGTTTAAATCCAAGCTGCCTTTGAAAACAGTCCCCATAAACAACTACCATTAGAGTTTCCAAGATTAATGAAGTTATTGAAAGTATCAGAGAGCTACAAACCATTTACAGAATTTTGCAAGTCATCACAATCCCATATACAGCGCTGAAGCATTCTAGAAACACAGCAGTATTAGAAGGCAGTGAATTGAACACATTCGGCTCTATGTGTCTAATAGTCAACAGTGTCTGTAGGGAACTAAAGGAAATTACAGGCTGTCGTAATTCATCATAATGATCCTTCAGGACTTACACTAACTGGATAAGGCTCTCCTGTTCTGGCTCTGATTGCTCCATCAGCCCTGCTTAGGATAAGGAGCATGAGATGAGATCAGTCTCTTCAGCACCTCTGATGAATTTACCAATTAGTGCTACGAGTGGAGGCAACTTTACGATGAGGACCACAACTGCAGGACCATCCACTTCTTTCACTTGAGCAACTGAGTGATCTTCAGGTCCAAATGACTTTCATTTCTCACTGACCCCCCACATAGCAGCAACAAGCAAGTCTCTTACATCGGTTTATTTCCTTTACGGCCAACTTTCCAAAAGAAATTATGCCGATGTGGTCATCTTGTCTGACTGCCCATCTATCTCCTCTCTAACAACTGCTGAACTCATTTGCTCAGCTAGAGAGCCCAAAGTTAGTTTCTGCAATCCTTCCAGAAACTGAAGACTAGGGAGACTCAAACCACTGTCCCTGCCCATCAGGGGTTATCTATATGTTTTTATGTACATGTCGGTGAGAACCTGATAGAAGAGGGCCAAGAGAAGGATTTATGAAGCAGTGTGTAGGGATGCAACACAGGGATCAATGGGAAGATGAGCTGCAGTAGTTCCACTGCTGCCACAACAACCGCTCTTGGCTTTCCTTTGAAGTTGCTTTGAACCAGCAACGCTGAAGCACAGCCCGAGTCCAGGAACAAAGACAGGCTTCAAAGCTGCACACAGACATTTCTGGGATGAGTAAACAGATTGGAAATCCCAGCCATTTCTGCTTATCTAGATAATGGTCACCACAAACACACGCAGGGCAGAGATATGCCATGTGTCCTAAAGAAAAACAGCTTGTGGGAAGCCAAGTCCTAAATAGATACAAAATTTCTCTGCTACAATTCTTTATCAGATAATAGCATATTATATTAAATACTAAAACTAGAGGAATTTCTGTATTTTTTGTTCTAGAGTGCCCAAGTCTTTAGATAACTGGCTTATTTGAACAATTTGTTCTCAAAGGCAATTAGCAGATGACTTAAAAATTGCTCTTGGTGGGGTGCTTTTGTGCTAATGACACCAAAATAGTTATTAATCTATAAAAAATAATTAGCATTGTCAACCACAACCTTTCAATAATCCCTCCCAGTAAATCATTAAATTAACTTACAATCATGAGGTTGATTTTAAAAAATTGTGTTGAAGGTGCTTTTTAAAAAACTGTTATTTTTTTTGTTTCTAGAGGTTACATATTTTTACTTTTGTTTTTGTGACTGGAAATGTATTTTAAGAGACAAAGACAGTAATGCTTCCAGGAAGTGGGACTTTCAGAAAAACAAGAAGTATTGGAAAATTGACAGCATGGCAAATGCTCTGAACTTATGTACTTGTTCCAAATTCAAAGACAACCAAAATGTTATGGAAAATGTCCAAATTATATCATCTCACAAGTACAAATGTCAGATAGTTACTGGTTACTACGACTACATGAAAATCTGCTCACCAACAAACTGAGGAAAAATTTGATATCTGATTTTTGATAATGGCACAGCTACTGTTACTGCAGTAGTGAGTCATGTGGGACAGTGCAAGTCATTTTTTCTGACTGTCATGAAGTGGAAAGTAATCTGCCAACCTACCCCTGCCAAGTGGTACTGATGCACCAGCAAACCTACAAAAGATATTATAAAACAGACTAAAACAAAATGGCAACTGCAGTGGATCCATTGCAGTGGATGTAATTTGAACAATGGTTGGTTCCTTCTTCTTTACAGTCAGGAAAATTACTCTGGAGAAGACCAAATTTGGGACAGGAAGGGATTGTACAGGATTTGGTTTGTAATTAAGGATCTTCTTACTGGGACAGTTTAAATCAAGCCTGTTCCTGTCCCCATCACAGTAACCACACTGAGGTCAAAGACTATTCAACTTTTGGGGCTTTGCTGATACAACAGCTACTTCTAACAGCATTTCATTTAAATTCAAAACAAACACATTTGTCTGTTTGGAAAGTGGGCAGCACACCTCACTGCTGTGAGACCAGGTCTCCCTTGGTAATCCCAACCCATGTGCTGGGGGGCCATACACTGGGAATGCAGAGCAGTACTGGGACAGCTGCAGCCATGCCTAAGCTTTGTCTTAAAATATATTCTGGTCTCTAAAATGGAAGCCTACGTAGGTGAAGGGACACAAGTCCTGCAAATGGCAGGCTCAGGTGCCTCCTGCCCAAGGTATGGGCTTTGGTGCTGACATCTTCCCTCCACGAGCATCCAAGAGTAAAGTCCAACCCACAACTCGACTGGACAAAATAAATACCTCATCCGTGCAACAGGGAGTGTCAAACGATATCTCGAACCTTGTTTCATCAACTGAGGCACCTCCCAGTGAAGAGAGGGCACATGTCAGTGTCCTGGTGAGGGTCTGTCCCTATCACCACCAGATCCCTCAGCCAGCAGGACAGGGAAGCACCTGGTCCACTGTTCCCTTATACCTCAGCACAAACATTAACCTTAAACTGCTTATACTGCTGTGGAAGCTAAACCACCACGTTGTGATGGCTTCTGTGTGACAGTCACTGAGCAACCCAGCCACGGAGGGCACAGCCATCCTATAAATAACAGTGCCTGCACTTCTGCACACTAACCTGCCTTCCCTCCCCATCAGCAGCAGAGCAAATCCCTGCCTTGCCTTTCATGAAGTCCGAGAAAATAGACGAGTTGTGTTTTTTCCACAGCATGAATTTTCAGACAGTGTAATCACTGACTTGCGTACCTTTTATTAATTGCTAAAATAACTGTCTCTGAAAGCACTCACTAGAATTCTGCCTTTAGCAAAGCATTAGGGGTCTGTTCCAGAGGCTCAGAGAGCAATTATACCAGTAAATGCGTATTAACTGTCCAGACTATTGTGTTGGACACAATTTATGATCCTATTTGCAAGAGATTTATGCCTTAGGAATAGGCTGCAGATCAGTAACAATGAAGAAAGGCAACTCCAGTGCCGTGTCACAGAAACATGACCTTGACAGAAACAACAGTCTGCCCAAATGCAGATGTGCGCCCAAAGCCAAAAAGACTCAATAGAAGTAAGGCACTGAGGTCTACACCGGTGAATCTTAAACCCCCTTCCTCCGACTCTGCCCAGCCCTGAAGGCAACTCAAACTCAGGAGATTCCACTCCATGCCCTGGACATGTCAGCTCGCAAGGTGGGTACAGGGCACTGCCTCATGGCACACCCTGGCCCTGCACAAGCCCTAATGCAGGCAGCTTCCCTCCCCTCTCTGGCCCTGGGAATGCCCTTGTCACATGCTTGATGGAAGAAGCTCCACACATGTCCCAGGTATGGCCACCACCCTTCAAAATTAGGCCAGCAAAGGAAGTGGCCACTGGCTCTTTCACAGTAGCCCAGAGGCAGCAGTACTCGCCCAGTTTGTCTTGCCATGACAGCATTGCAGTGTTGAAAGTTCACCACTTCTAGGAAAAAATCTCAGTATTCGCTGGGATAGTAAGAGGCTGACACTGGGAGACTGGGATAGAAATCTGCATCCCCTGATGCAGAGGGTGCAGGACTGCACGTCTGAGAGCTCAAGCTGTAACGGGGCTCGTGCACAGCAGCAGGTACATTTCCAGACGGGGAAACCATGCTCTTTACAGGGGCCTGAAACACCTGCTTTCAGGAGAGGCTTACAGGTTGGGAGTCCTGAAGACAGGCAGACACCTAAATCTTGATTTTTCCCCATGGACTCCAGCATTACCGTTTCTTTTACCACTTCTCTGTTGGTATGGCTGGTGGCATTTGCTCAGTGTCCTGGTCTTTGCAACTATCTCCCTGAGCTTCCTCAAGTGCTGACTATCTTAAAACGGTGGATGCAACCACTGGGAACAGGCACTTGGAAATTGGGCAGGCATCCATTTACATCTGAAGTTCACCCCAAGGGAAAGCAAACAACACAAGTGACTTTCAACACAGCCTCAGGTAGACTTCTGACAGCTCTCCTGGGTTACTGGAGCCTCTATTATAGACGCTACAGACCCAAATTAATGGGATTTGGTTTACATTAGTTTGTAATATGTGTTACTTTTTGCTTTCTCTGATTAAAAAAACTCCCAACCTATAACCACATTTTTTCCTGCACATTCCTATTCTCCAGAGCATCCAACAGTTGTACAATCTCCCTTAAAGCCCTTCTCCCATGTCACACTTTGCCTCCTCACTTCTATGTTTACAGAAATCAATAGACTATCTGGCTACAGGCAAATTGCACCAAGATCATACAATGGTTTGGGTTGG
>VYZQ01047893.1:22798-34900 GCA_013400655.1 Mystacornis crossleyi | reverse complement strand
AAACAGCGATACACGCAACAACATTCCACGACTTCAAGTGCTCAGTGTTGCAGTTCTGCTCCCCAGAAAGAAGACACCTCCCAAAGCATGCCCTTGCCTTGTGAACAGCATTTTCCATGGGCTCAGGGGGAATTTCACCAATTCTGAATCCGTAACATTTTTCTAGCAAGTTAGGGGTCTCCAAAAGAAACAAAGAGGCACCCCAATCTGAGTCCTGTTTGAGAGCACAGATAGGGAAACAGCAGACACTAAACTCCCTGGGAGGAAGCCACATGTGTTTACTGTGCTATTGCAATCTTAAGCCTTCCAGAAGTGCACACACTGGGGTTTCATAATCTTCCCCTCTGACCCTTCTCCTGGACTGGGTCAATTGCAGTAGATTATAGGAAGTTAGTGATGGTGGTTTGTGACTGATTTTTGAGCATGTGTTCCCAAACTACCAAAGAGGAACAATTTGATTCATAGGAACCCCCTCCTTTTACTTTTCTCTTTCTGCAGCAAGCTCAACACTCATTAAGACTGGTTGTTGATTATCTGCACTCAAGTCATCTCATCTCAGTATCTCAGCTATGAGATGCAGCTCCTCTTCTTTTTCCTGGCAGTCAAATGCAGTAAACCTGTGCATTCTCTCATGCTTTTGGGTGTCTAGCTTATCCTTTTGGAGGGTCAGAGGATGCCTTCAAAGCCATTCAAACCCCTGCTGCATTCAAATAAATTGCCTTTTTCTTTTTCTTTTTTTTTATCATCTAGAAAACATTGTTTGCCTTCTAGGGCTGACAGTTATTCCCACAGACTCAGAAGCAACAAAAGACAAACAGACTACATCCTTTATAGTCAGCTTTAGCACGTAAGGGCAGAGATACCCAAAGCTGTCCTTGTGGAGGGAAAGAATGGAGGGAAGCTGTGACCAGGAAGTCTGCTCATAATAATGTTTATCTGACATGCAGCCCATGAATTCTGATGGGATGTAACTTGATGGCCACCAACATAAGACCTTTTGCTAGGCTTTTTAAAAGTTTTTCACAAGCTGCAAGTCACCTGGGGATTGCAAGAGAGGAGCTGCAGTGGGACATACATTGTTTAGAGTGAACTGTAGGATGTGCAAGGAAACAGGCAGATGCACAGCTTAGTGAGGATCATCTCCTCAGAGCTTGACTGCTCCTAGATCTCTTCTTTCATCCGTTACGTAATTCAACAACCAAGACTCCAATACGCTCGTGCAACCTAGTGCTATGCGATGAAGCAAGCAGGCTGTGGTTGTAGGTTTCACAGCAGAGATTGCAAGGCATTGAATCTGCAGAGATGAAAGTCATTGCTGTGAAAGCACACTTCCTCACTTTCTTTCCGTGAGTGGAAAAACTTACACCTCCTTCCTTCTCACCCCCAATAACCCAAAAGACATTCAGCTGCATTGTGTAACAGGGAAAAACTTCATCTGCGAGACAGGTCCACGGCAGCAGGACTTCTCCCTTGCTCTTGGGCACAGGCAAAGGTACTTTGTATCACACAAAGCAAATTGCTGATTCGGAGTTAGATTGTCACAGAAAGCCATTAAATGACAGAGACAAGGAATAAGAGGAAGGATGGCGGAGTCAGTTTAGATGGAAGAACGGTTTTGTGAGTTGCTTTTTGTTTGGGTTTTGAAGAATAAGAGCATTGTACTTCCAGCATATGATGCACAGTAAATGCTGAAAGGCCAAGCAGAGCAAAAAAAGGGAAAAGGTGCTGAAGACCTTCAACACATTATTGAAATACGAGAAGGAAAAGGTTTTGTTTCCATGGCAACATATCCTATGGTGCTTCTGCTGGAGCAATCTACAAGAGAAAGAGGACTTTCCCTGTTAGGCATGCCAGTGAAGTGAAAGATAATTACAGAGACCCCTTTCCTCGACTGGGTGCCTTTGTAAATTTTCTACTTGATGTGTGTAAGTGCTCAGATGTTACACAGCCCCCGGAAATGGATGTCTCCATAGATGACAGAGTGAGCTCCGAGGCAAATGTAGGTGCTGTTGCAGGCCAAATGTCTGTGAAGGTTTGGGTGCATTGTGGTTTTTTGGCCTTCCACGATGCTGCTTTGCTATATGAATATGGCCTGAGGTGTCAACAGAAACTTAAGAGTTAAAATCATTCTTGACTGCAAATTTTGGAATAAGAAGTTGCAGTTTTTCATCCAAGACAAGAGGACACTGTTTCCAACGGTCATCTATTTCTCACATACATATGTGTCAAAGCTGAGGTGCTCCATGGTAGCTGTTTTGCCACACAGCAGCATGGCATGAAAGAATTCAAGAGAAAAAAAAAGAAAATATGAAACACAAGAGGGAACTGAAGAGATACAGAAAATACTGATATGAGAAGAACTGGAGCAGGACTCCAAACATAGCTTTCACCCTCTTGTGAAGAGCATCACTGGATCATCACTTACTAAACATGATGAGCTGTAATACTAAAACTATCTATCTGTGGTATAGTGATGCTCAAGAGCACAAAGAGAGGCAGTTATGCATGTTCCAATCCAAGTGGGTAAGAGAAAGATTTAGGTATCGGTATTTTGGAGGGGAGGCAAGAATGAATTGCAGAAGGTTAAAGTATCTTGTCTGAAGTTGCAGTGAAAGTTTGTGATAGAAGTGGTTGAACCTACAGCTCCTGACCTCCATCCATTGAAGAATTCTGCCGATGCAGCTCAGCTGCCAAGACCCAGCATAATTATACAGATGAAATAAATATAGGCAGCACAACAGCTCCATGATCATGGGAACCTGACAGACACGCCTCTGCCCACCATGGTTTCAGCAAAGACATTCTCCTCCCAAACTAGAAACAGCACTAACTGGAAAAAACAAAAACAAAAACAAAAACAAAAACAAAAACAAACAAACAAAAAAAAAACAGCCCAGCATCCTTCAGCTANAAAACAAACAAACAAACAAAAAAAAAAACAACAGCCCAGCATCCTTCAGCTGTAACAGCCTGTTACACAGAGGAAACAGGAGAGCATTTACCAGCTGGAAGGAAGGTATCACTACAGTGATCAGCTCCAATATACTCACTTACGGCAGCAACAACCACCCTGTCCTGTATTTTAAGGAGCAGACTATGAAAGGACACGCTGGGGAAAATTTCTGTTGGGTGCGTCTGTCTGGTGTCCTTCCTCCTCATTTTGACTCTGCCTGACTAACTTTTGGAAAATAAATATGGAGAGGAGGCAGGTGGAGACTGAAGTGTGCCAATAGCTAGAGAAAACACGTACCTGTGCTCTCACGTTCCGATGCCAGGAGCAACAGCAGGGGAACAGATTACAAAACTGTGCTCCAAGTGAGCAATCTTAGCACCTCTGGATCCTGAAGGGAAAAATGCACATAACTGTTAGGCCTGGACAGCAGTACCCTTTCTTCACCTCAGGAAAGGAGCTGGCAGTAAATGCCAATCACAGCCTGAAGCTGGCAAAGCAGTTAAAGAAAGCAGACCAGACAGAGACTGATGGCCATAGACAACATCCTCCCATAACTCTCTGCACTTTTGCCTTGCAGTACTTTCCCTCCTAAGTGCTGCAGACTGGCCTCCAGCCCTTCTTTCATCCCACCTAATCCAGTGTCACTTGCAGTGACAACCATAACTGCAAAACTCATGTGGCTTTTTGTCCATTGTGTTTTCATGTTCTGACCCAGTCATCTATCATGGATTTCTCTTGTATGCTCTTGGGACACACAGGATTTATATATCTTCATCTGTGCATCCTTGAGGCTCTGGCCTTCTTTAGCCTCATGTCACTAAGGATAACATCACATTAACAAAGAGGTGGATTTCTTTCCTGGATCAGGCTTCAGAAAAGCAGGGTGACCATTTCAGAAGATGGGAATTGGATTTTGAGCCAAGCATGTCTTTTTTACTTCTCTTCCTTGCAGTACTATCAGTGCAAAAAAAAACCCTTCAGGGTTTTTCTACAGGGTTCCTCTGCAGCTCTGCAAAGCTGCCAGAAGGTGGTCCTGGAGAAGCATTTTCAGCAGCCCTTGGAAGGCTACAGGAGGGCTTTAATGACAGAGGGACACTCACAGCAAGTCAGAGTGCAGGACACTAGGCATGCAGACTCGACAAGTGTGACAGGATTGAATAACCCACAAGCAGCATAAAGGACCTGTAAGTGATCAGCCTCACAGCTCACCTCAGATCTCCATGCTTAGGTATAGGTATCACATCCTCCTGGCTAGGGAGTTCAACATGCAGGACTCTGGAGGGGCAACGCAGCAGCTGGGAAAGGTCTGAGGAGACCTGGTGCACAGCTCTCCTGTGAACACCCCCACAACATGGAGTCTCTCCCGGCCCAGCACTGAGGGCATTCCAGCTGTCTGGCTTCAAGACAACATGGCACGGTAATTCTCATCTATCCAGTACTAAATTATCTCTTTCCATTATTCCCTTTCCCTGCAAAACTTCGAGAAGCATAAAGACCATCTGAATATCTGGTGACTTTATGTAGCTCATAGGCTTCGCTGAATACAGAACTGTTCTCTAGGTCCATCTCATGCTAGAGATGCCCCTTGCACTGGAGAAGCATCGGGGGTACAGCCAGTCAGTGTACAGCCTTGCACACAGCCTGTCCTAGGGGAAATAGGGTTTTCATCAGCTCCTCTTTGCTAGAGGAGCTGCACCCAGCCCATAATCATCTCCCCCAGTACAAGCTGGTAAGTGGGCAGAGAGCTCGGTGCCTTCTCCCTGCTATGAGGACACCCCATCCACAGCTGTGCACCTAGATAAAGTGCCAACAAATTATGGAGGCGAGGCAGAACATCATTCCTACAGTTCCATTTGCAAGATAAATTATAGCATCTGATTCTGAATTCAAACGAGAGGAATGCTGCAGCCTTTCTAACCTGCTGCTCTTGCTGCACGGTCGTCACCATTTTCTAGCTGTTCGGGGAGCTTCTGTGAACGGGAAACATTAACAGACCTCAGACAGCTATTAGCAGATTCTTGTCTAGATTACAATAGAGATCATTACTTGTGTGGTTGCCCATAGCCTCAGAAAGAATGGCCAAGGGCTGAAATAAGACAGAGGTGGTAGAGCTGCTCTCACCTAGCAGTTCCAGAAGGATCAGAAGTCAGGTGTAGGAAGCAAAACAAGGAACCATAATCTCTCCGGTCTCCCATTAGCAAGCATAGTAGAAGTGGTACTAAAGTGCCAAGGAAAAGTGACTCAAATGTGTTTTGCCTGTGTCATATCCTCAAGCTGGGAAATCCTCTTTCTGTACCTGCCATGCATTGCTGGAATGCACTAGGCACTTAAATCCCTTAAATCACAAAATCTTTGTCAAGATTTTGATGTAGGCTGGGTTTAGGCTCTGGTTTGCCTATACATGGCTGACAGTCACAGACTAGCCTATCTCCTTTGCAGTGTATGTCTGTCTCTTGCTCTTTCTCCTGTACCCTCCTTACCAGTGACACAGCTGCTGACTCACTGTGAAACCTGAGTTTCTCACCTACACCTGGACCCCTGTTCCTACTGCAAAAAAGTAGGGAGCAAGATGCTGATCCCCTTCACAGGGATAATAACCCCCAGGGTATGTGTCTGATGAGGTGGTCAGCAGGCATCCCTCAGAACATAGACCAGGGGAGAATCAATCCAGGCCTCCCTGTTAAACATACTTTCAGAATCTGACACCTCTGCTGTGACTTGGATATCTCTAAGAATAGGGTGAATTGTCCTTTAGAGTTCCCCATGTCTGTGTCTAGGCCACTGGAGTTACAGAAGATGTGTCCCCCCTCTCCTCAGCAAATGATTGGATTAACCTCTCTGATGCACAAGGATGATACAAGAACTGCCATGTGGATTGAGGCATGTTGTGATAAGTCGTGGTTCACACCAGGCTTTCAGTTGTGCCTGAGCCACTCTGGCAGAGCTGCCCAGTGCTGGCCCTCTCATGGTCAGCGTCTCCTGCCAGGAGGGAGTAGAGAGACAGCAGCCAGCGCTGCCATGCTGCAGGGCACTCCTCCTGGCGCTCCTACTGCCACTGGCCTTGCCTCCAAGAGCCCATCTGCTCATCTTCCTCCCTTCCTCTCATCTTATGCAAAGCAGCTCATTAGGCCGATTAGCAGCCAAGCACCATCTCTGATTGTTCATCAGTGATTCCTTTGTTGCCCTCCATCACTCCTGTTGAGCCTCATTAGTGCTGCTAGGAAGCAGAGGAGCTGTTGGGATATTTATAGGAAGGATGGGGTGTTCTTTACATTTTATTGCTGCCTAATATCTCTTCTCCACTCACGACCTCTCCTCTTACCCCAGCCCTCCCTCGAAAGCCTTCTCTTAATATGGAGGTTATCCAGGGGGTACACAGAGACAGGAAAGGACTAGTCTGATGGTTTTGAGTCAGGGAAATGAGAAAGACAAGCTGGAGATATGCAGAGGCTCAGTCCTGGGTCAGGAGTGTACAAACCTACATAGGACAGGGTACCTGGACCGACCAGGGGGCTGAGTCTGTGCCCCTGTGCACACACTCATCAGGTGGGGTATCTGTAGCAGCCCACAAAGAAATGCAAAGGGATCGTCATGTGCACGCAGCATTTTTGGGGAGGTACACGCCCCAGCTACAAGCACAGCTTGGGCATGCGGGACCGGTGTCAGGGGTTGGGTGTGAATGCATTTCCATGCAGGACACCGACTTCTCTGCCTGTAAGCCGATGGAGAGCTGTACCATGCTCCCAATGGCTCCAGAGGGAGCAACTGCCTTGGTTACTTATAAAAATATTCTTTCATGCAGCACTTAATTATGGAGGCAACTAGACAAAGACTAATCATTCATTCTAGTACAGGGAAGAATAATCATTCTGACGGCAGGAGCTACTCGGCTTCTTTGGGAGGAAAACAGAGTGTGGGGAGGAGGAGGAGGCTGAAGAAAAACCACAGGACAGGGAAAGGAGGGGAAAGGAGGAACAAAATCCTAAATCAGTTACCCAGTACAGACATCTTTATGACTTCATAAATGGAATATGCTTAGTGTCAGCAATCTTTCCCAGCATCACGAGGACACCTCTCGCTAGTCAAACCCTGAGGCCCTGATCATGCCAGAAGTCAAACTGGGTGACATTTTAATATCACTTTTCATCTCAAGATTTCATCTTCTTTCCAAAGGGTCCCAAACCTTTGGAAAGCTGTTATTATAACCTTTCCAGGCACATAATTCATGTCTTGTGGCACTGAAATGGAGTATGTTCCTGAGAAGGATGAGCCACCTCCACCACTGTGCAGGAATTTTGGACAGAAAGCAGTGACAGCTTCTGTGTCCCTCTTAAACCATGGGGTATGCGTGTGCATGTGCATGAGGAGAGGGATTTCAAGGCAGCAGAATGCAATTGCAGAGTATGGAAGTTGGCCAAGAGCTCTAGCCAAGTCCTCAGCTAACACGTAAGTTAACACCGGGGAGCTGTAAGAAATGGCACTGGCAATCCAGAGTGTGACAGTCCTCCCTCTGCCTCCCTGGTAGGTCATGCCTCTAGGAGCGGTCAGATCTCTGTGTGGCTGGGGATGGCTCTTGAAAGGTTGCAAGCCATGGTCCTGACATGGGTAGTCGATCCTGACATGGGTAGTCAGTCCTGATCAATCACCAAAAAATTAATCCAAGTGTCTTGGACAAAATCCAGGTTGGGGAAATGGCATCACACATTTCTACATTCCTCCTTTTGGGCTTCAAGCAAGTCCAATGACTTTTCTTTTCCCTTCAGGGCCATGCCTTGCTGGGAACAGAGATGGCTCTGTTCCACTCTGCTTCTCCCACAGTCCCTGAGTGTCTGCACCATGCCTACAGCTGGCGTGGGTGGAATGGATCCTGTGTTCAAGACAGTGTATCTATCAGGCTGTGTTCTGCCCAGTGTTGTTCTGCATTGTGGCTGGTGAAACATTGCCCTGTACTGAGCACTGTGATGAGTCTTCCTTACTCCCCACCAAGGATGCTGCTAGCTGACAGACACGAGGCAGAGTTGGCCTTCACTCTCTGGAAGGGGCTGCTCTGCTTTGTCCAGAAGACCTCACAGGAAATCAGCATCCTTGACACAATATGAGCAAGAGCCATGTGAGGATTAAACAGAGCCCCCTGTCCCATAAATCTGTCAGGAACTGACCCTCCCCTTCCTCAGTCTGTGGACTGCTGCAGTGCAGCCCAAAGCTGTTGGGGAACATCTGCACTCAAACACAAACAGAGCTGTCTCTCTGGCTCCCTTAGTAGCAGGAACGGAGCTTTCCCTGCCCTCTGCAGCTGCAGGCCAGCATGCATACAGTATTAAGTTTGTGTATCTCCTCTGCCTTCCTCGCTGCTGTATCTCTCTGCTTTCAGCTAGTTTAATTGACTGCTCTGGTTATGAAGAATCATGGCGTCTAGGCACCAGGAGTAACACTTAACATGATATTACCATTTTCACATCCCAGGGCTGTGCAAACATTAACTAACTCTAACTCTAATTAGCAGCAAGTCACTGGAAAGTAGGTAAGCTTGATATTAACCCCATTTTTATAGCTGGTGACACTGAGAAGGCTCAAGTTACTTGTCTCTGCTATGGAGGTGAGTTCAGCTAAAGGATCGGGATAAAAATGGGCAAATATGTTTTCCAGGCTCTTTCACCATTCTGAGGGGTATTCTGGCCTCCCAGACAGCATGCATTTGATCCAGACATACCTTAGGAGCTGAGCACAGGATACCTCAGTCCTGCCACACCACAAGTGCCCCCACAAGCATCTGTGCTATGCTCCACCAGCTGAGAATCCCTCCCCTGCCTGGTGGGGCCCTCAGGTGCTGCCGTCTTCCCCAGAGCATCCAGCTGGCAAATACAATGCCACCAGGGCCCAAGGAAGTTTCCTGAAGCCGTAGTCATGCGACCCCATACAGCAGACTTCCCCTTTCTCCTATTTGCCCACCTGAAAGTTGTTGGATGAAATGGCAAAAGACTGCACTGACAGTGCTAGAAGCTGTATTACGAGTGGAAAATGATGCTCTGAAGTCCTGCCACGGTCCAGTTAGCAAATGCTAGAGAATATATGCAGTTTCTAAATGCTACAATTCTTTCTAAACAGAGTATAGCCCTTGTGAAGGGACATTTTATTTTTAGATATTTTGTTCTTCTCCACTAAAATCCAAAATTGTCTAGAATTAGCATTTCACACTCAGGAAAAGAGTCAGAGAAGTCCTTCCTTCTTCCTCCATTCTTTCTCCTCTGTCTCATAGCAGACCTTTCAGCAAGATCATCAAAAATATTGTCTGATGGACACTCTCCAAGATTATTTTAGGAGAGGTTCCCCATGAGACAACTGCTAACTCATGCCATTAGTCTGTCTCAAAATTCCCCCAAGCCACTTTATTTGCTGTAGCCCTCACCATCACACTTTCCTGGTTCATGACACCCTGCTACTATATCTTCCCGCCCAGACATGGCTGCATATTCCTTGAGGATGCATCCACTCATGCTCCCTTCACTGCACTGCCTGAGCTTTGAGCTGAACTGTCCTCATATTTGCAGCATGAGAAGTTAGGGTCTCTCTCTTACACACACCCTGTGAAAGTTTCCCTGCCGAGTGTCGCATTTATAAGGACAGAAAGGTTGGGAAAATATCACAGCTAAAGTGACTGGTGAAGATATCTTTGTCCAGCACCAGGAATGGATGGGAAGACGGGTCAAGGGTAGTTCTGGCTGAAGTTGATGGTTCCTGAGTGGAACAGGATGCCACTGTACAGTCCTCTTCCTTTGTACCATTTTGCTACCACATAAAATCGAGATGCGTGAAGCTCTGGGATATGGTAGGCAGTTTTGGTCCCTCCTTCCCAGGAGGGCAGTGTGGAGTCAGAGAAGGCATGGAGAAGAGCAACTAAAATGGCGAAGGGATGGGGCAACCACTGTGGAAGGAGAGGGAAAAATGGCTGGTGTCTTTGCTTTGAGAGGAAGATATTAGGAATTTTTACAGTCTCCCCAAGTCTGGTAGGTAAGGTGACAACAGAACTGCTGCTCACCAAATGCCATGTTGCTGGTGGCGTACACAGTGAGGACACCACTGAGAGCTGTCAGGCTCCCATGCTGTTCCAAAATACCATCTCCTACTGGCACCATAGGGCACTGAGAGCTGAGTTATGGGGACCACTGTTCTGACTCAGTGGGTTATTACATTTTCTGTCACACCTATACCATGTGCAGTGGGTGTGCTTTCATGCCAAGCCCCGCCTATACAGAGACAGACCACACAAATGAAAACCTGCAGGTGTCCAGTCCCAGTAAACCACCCCCACCTACAACACAGTCACACCTCAATGTACACAGCAGGTGGGCAGCAGAACAGGCAGGATCCAGGCACCTTCAAGCACTGACTCCTTTATACAGCCACCAAACTGCTCCCATGTTAGCTACAGCTGTAGTCTCACACAAACAGGACTTGTGCTTGAAGCCAGCAGGGCTGTGGCTGAGCAGGAGGAGTAAAGAAGCCATTTAACATTCAGGTGGTATCCCCATTCTCTCCATGAAAATGGGGTGTGGGGAAAGGTGCATAGGGACTTCAGATACTGTTGTTGTCCAGGCACCCTGAGGTGCTTGAGGACAGAAGGAAGGATAAAATTGAAACCACTTCCAGTGTCCCTGGGATGATGAGCTTTTGGGTCCAGCCAGAAGCCACAAGCCATCTGTCAACTGAGACAAAGGCTTTGCTTCTTGTTACTGCACTTGCCCAACCCTTCTTTCCTCACTAAATATATTCAATAAGCAGGGCTCAGTCTGACAGATGTCTTGCAGCTCACACATGAGTTAGAGCCAGGGTTTACAGGGAAATGAAGACAAAGAAGAATTTATAGAATCTGTAGAGTTTCTCTCCATTCATAGCCTGCCTTCTTAATATTCCCTGCACACCTTTGCCTCAGGACTACAGCCCTGCATCAGGGCTTGTTCATTCAACATAGTATGTATAGTCTTTGGTGACAGAAGACATCATATGTGGGAACAGGTGGTAGAGAAAGAAAGAAGCAGCGGAGGAGAGAAAATTATCCCTCCTTCAATTACTTTCTTTATGGAAAGGAAAGCAGTGTCAAATTGAGGAGCTTTAAGAATTAATTTAACTATAGGCTTTGGAGCACACACACCTACCTTCACAAAGCTGCATGTGAATATTCCATATTTCTTTTGCAGAACATCTTCTAGGTTTAGCTCACACATACTCCTTTGCTAGGGACTGGAGTGCTCTGCTCTTGCACAAATCTCAACTAATGCAGCAGAGTTGAATGAGAGACCTTATTGGGGAGATTATTTTATTCTAAACTCCTGATTTCATTCACACTCATTCTTTCCTGTCTGCATCTTTTCAGGCACCAACAGGTGTGTGCCGGTGTGCTCCAGCCAGGACTCCTTCCAAAGACAGGGGGCACGGGACATGTAATTATGTGTCACCACATCTCTAGAGTTTGTCTCAGGCAGGTGGCCAGGCTGGGTTTGGATCTGTCTTTTGTTCACTTTAAGGACTCACAGTGGTTGTGATCTCTTGTCTCCTCGCCTGGTTCCACCTTTCAGAATTATTAGGAAAGATTCTCTTTAGTTGCCTTACCTGGATATCTTTAATGGTTCCAGGCTTGTCCTTTATCTTACCTCTTAACGGCTTCAGTCTGTCTTCTGCGTCATTCCCAGTCTGGGTGTTTTGAGAAGCTGCAAGATGCGGTGTGATCTTGATGATCTTCTAGCTTAGGTGTGATCAACAGCTGTCATTCCTGTTCTTCTGCCATGTCCTCTGGTGCTGTTCATGCCAATCCATTCAACTCTCAATGTTTCTGTTAGATCTCGACAATATCTCTGGCTGAGACATAGTCACAGCCCACACACCTTCCATCACTATGCCTGGAAGATCCTATCATAGAAGACAGACATTTTAAATGCATGCATATTTAGCTGAAGTAAAGCTTGTTGGGGGTTGAGAAAGTTTTCTTTCTGTGTGTGTATGTGCTCTTTTCTTCTCTCAAAGGAATTTTTTCCCCATGTTAAGGGGCGATTGCTGGGGTACTTAAGAAAAACAAAGGACCTAGCCAGCCACAAGGGAGGGGCCCAATTGTCTTTTTTTTTTGGTCTTGGTGGCCGTCTTCTCAGGTGGGGGAG
>VYZQ01047893.1:5253-22118 GCA_013400655.1 Mystacornis crossleyi | reverse complement strand
CCCTTAATTTCAAAACTATAATAGTTCAGGAGGAAGTGGGTTATATTTTTTCCATTCCGGGGTGGGAGGGGGACTCCTGCCTTCCTTAGCAGACACCTGTCCAAACCAGGACAAGCTACTTGACTCATTGGTGATTCTTGTGCCCGTAAGAAGTAGGTTCTGACTGCACAGTAACCTGCTACAGAGTTCATCAACATGACTTCAGTTACCAAGAGACATGTGGATGTGTAGAAAACCTGTCCCTTGGCTGGCCAGTGTCAAATCTGGACCATAGGCCAGAGTAATTAGGAAGAGGGGGAGGGGGAAGGGTTAAATCCATATTTGGGCAAGTAAAAAAAAAATCTGACATGTTGATTTTTTTCTGTTTGGACAGCTGGGCTGAACCCCGGCAGAGTGAGACATCTTGCTGGTGAGGCTTGGAAAGGTTTATGGTGAGTTCAGCTTCCTAGAACTGCATCATTTTTGCCATTTGCCATTCAGGTCCCCTGAGCTTAATCAAAGCTCTGTTCACCAGAGTGGTGTCCCAACAGACATCCAGTAGCTTCTCATTACAGATAAATTCTGGATCGTGCTGTGAGGGACTAAACGAGGTGCATATTTACAGACGTACTTGGGTGCCTGTGAGTTTCTGAGGATATCAGTATGACCCTGGCAGGCACCCACACACTGTAGTAAATCTTCTCCCAAGGACTTACCCTGTACACAGTAGAAACTGAGAGCAGGAATGAGATCACTACAGCTTCTTTCCATCCCTGGACCCTATCCAATAGCTGGAGCTGCCCTGGTAGCCATGGCAGTGCAGAGATGAGACCACTGACTTCAGGAAAGAGGGTTTTATTCCTCCACGCCTTAGGACAGATGCCAAACAGACCAGGATATCTGGGGTAAATTTACTTGTGTCGGATTTGGGTCCTTAAATAGAGTCTCACCCTGATGTCTATACTATCTCACCAAAGCTGCCATGTGCTGCACACAGCTCCTCTCCCTGAACGCAGAGCTCCCTGTGTTCAGCCCCCAGCACTTCCCAGCAACTCAAAATACAGAACCAGATCTGGACTGAAAACAGTGGTGGTTCTATGCAAGAGATTTTTATGAAAGTGTGCTATCAAATGGGAATGGGATGGTTTACCACTTTCAGATGAGATTGCTCGTATTTTAGCGGAGAAAAAAGTCAGTGTTTGTGGCAGTGCTTCAAAATTGCGTATAATGTTAATGGATTTGTGTTTGGGTTTTTATTATTATTATTTTGGGTTTTTTTCAGATAGCATTACAGTTAAGGCTACAGTGTATATAAGACAGTGAGGTGAAGTAAGTCAGGTCACTGACTCTGCCTGAGCAAGATCTAAATGATGTCCTGAGTTTCTTCCAACCCGAATCTATAGGTTTGACCCCAAAACATAGTGACTGTTTTCAGTTTAGAAGAATTACTTTCTGAACACTGAATTTTTCACCTGTATGGAAGAGTGATTTCTTTCTTTGCAGTAGCAATCCCTAAAAAATATTTAAAGCATATTACACAAAATAATGTTTAACCTGGAAGACATGTAGGGGAACACACATGAAAAAAAGAGCTTAGATTCACAAACAAAAATAAATCAAAACCAGCAGCACCCAGGAACTTAAAGCAGTTTTGAGGCTTTTTATAGAGTTGAGAACAACTCAACTCCCTTGAAATCACTAGAATGATAGGAGATGGCTGAAATGGATTAAATACAATGCAGCTCTTTTGTAGGCAGTGAGCCTTTACCACTCCACCTACTCTCTCTGGTCAACATCACTGAGAGGAAATATATGGATTTTCTCTAGATAAAGAGGCAGGGTAACATTAGAAAACAGAGGATATGAGTAAAGAGTCTGAGATAATTACATTTATCTCATGTATCATCTCCTAGGAGCTAAGATCTCCTGGGAAGTATGGCAACACAGACCTGATCTTATTCTGACTATCCTAACCTCTGTCAATGAGGAGCTTTTGGCAGTGGTCCTGCTCTGTAGAGGAATAAATCAGAGCAGCTGTGGCATTGAGGTTGCTGCCTGGTCATCACAGTCAGTCACAGAAGCGTTGCTCAGTTTAGGCTCTACAGGATGTTTCGCCAAACTGTTACAAACTTAGGACCCATATTATGCCACCATTGTACTGTGTCATTAGAAGAGGTTAGACAGACCGTAAGTGCTGTCATTGTTGTGGATTTCTGCATTAAAATGTAATTTGTTAAACAAAATACCCAGGTTATCCTAGGAGGCAGCATCCTTGCTTCCTCAGAGAAGGCCTAAAAAGGGTTCAGACATCTAGCAGGAAAATGAGTAAGTTCAGCAAATATCTTGAGCCTGTAAGCAGAACACATCAAAGGTACCTGAAGCTCTGCAGCTTTGTGATCTGCATCCTATCTTGAGCTATGACTGTCTCCGGAGATGTAGAGAAAGATGGAAAAGGAAGAAAATTCAGAAGACAGGAGGAATAAAGCCTTTTTAAGTCCTGACAACTGCAGAAACATTGAATATAAGTCTGACACAAGATAAATATAACAGAAACAGAGATTGAGTTCCCTCCCATTTGATAAGACAATGCAATGGGTAGTTAAGTACTCATATTTCAAAGCTATTTCCTCTCTTCAGAAATGCACCTATTTAGTTACAGATATCCTTATCAAACTTCTAACATAATATACTACTGAGTGGGGTTCAAACATTTCAGTGGTGAAGGTAAGACTAGAGATAAAATGAGCTCTGGATCCTGACTGGATACTTTGCCAAAGATCCAGAAGGCAAGACATGATTTCAACACTTTAAAATCAGAATACTGCATGCAGACATAGCTGCTTTCAGTCACCCAGCCTTGGTTACAGATCCCACCTTGGTTACAGAACATGTCACCCAGTTGTGGAGAGATGTTGCTTTCCTGGCATAGCTTCACATCCACACAAATTAATCGCAAATGCGTGTTGCAAATGGTGCCTCCAGCCCTGAAGCAGTGATCGGTAGAATGGCAGCAGCACTACACAGACAGTCAGGGTGTTGTGCATTGTAGGACAAAGAGATTCTGGACATTAGAAAGGGAAAAACTCTTCCTGGAACAACAGACTCTCTGGGCTCCTCAATATCCACACAGAACAGAGCAGCTCTGCTTTTACACTTCACTTGGAGGGTAGAATACGTAACCCAAAAATGGAAGCTGATGCATCTGAGATTCCAGGACGAATGATATTTTCCAAAACTATATGTAGCCTGCTATGCTAACTATGCATTTGTTCAGCCTGAACTTGCAATTTAAATATGTTGAAATGGGCTAAGAACTGGGACAGGAGAAGAGAAACGAGGAAACCAGTCTCCAGCTGGTTTTTCCCATCTTTGGACAGCACCCAACACTGAAGGACTCTAATCTGGATTGTTAGACTTTGCTCCCCAGGCCTTTGACCATTACTATTCTGGTAAAACTCCCAAACAATATAGCAATAGCCAAATGCTGCTGCAAAGAAAAGGTTAGATAAGCAGCATGTAACGTCACCTGGAATTTGTCAGAGGAACCAGAATTAACCTCTACAGCACTGAAAAAAGCATTAGGGTCTCTGTTCACATCTTTTCCAGAACTGCAGTGGCCCAAGCTCAGGTGATCTACTATGTGTCCGCCATGGGGTGGCTAGCCACTTCATTTTTCTTGAAAGGTCCACATCCAGGCATTGATCAGGACAGATCTTCCTCTGTTACATACACAAAAACAAGTCAGAAAGGCACACCTCTGTGCCAGGGACACTGCAAGTTTCAAAATATTTGGGGGCACAGATGTGTACAGGGAAAAATGCTGAGAAAGAAAATTTGAGCAAAATATTTGCAGAGTCTATATGATTGGTTTTGGGTGGTGCAGTGGAAAGGATGAAAAGGTACTCCCATATGGGGATTTGTTGTCATCTTAAGGTGTGTAGTGTATGCCAAGGCTGGAATAGAGTGAGGCTTATTGCAGCTCCCATGTACTTAATGATCAGCTGTGGAGAAAAATTAATGGCACAACAAGGGGATTCTCGTCTGCCTGTGGCTTTTGTGAGCTCCACACCTGTCTGAAAAATGAAAAGAAAAAAGCTAAAAGAGATTGGCCATCAAAGCTGATCAGGGAAATGTTTTTGACTCACATAAAGTGTTAACTCCAGATTTGCACTGGGCAAGGAGAGAAAATTCTGTTCTGGAGATGATTTAAATATTTCCAATTCTATTGGAGGCAAGGTGTCCAATTTGGAACAAACCCTCAATTTTCACAGGAAGATGTGTCTTCTTAGGTTCAAGCAGGCCAACCAGTAGGCTGCCAACAGACCAAGAAAGCCTATCTCTGTACAAGTGAAAGGTGATTTGCTGTTCAGGTAGGCTCAAGAGGAGAAAGGGATAGCTCCCAGAAACGCCAGGAACCAGACAACCTGTACACCCAACCTGGCAGGCAGCCTTCATGAGGACACCCATTAAGATCAAAACTGCTCCATGGTCCTCCAAACAGAAAGATCCTGAAAACAGAGAAACCAGTCTGACACAGCAGGACTTTTTTGAGTAGTAAGGAGCGGCTGAGTAAGGAAGCCTCATAAACCAAGCTACTGAAATTTTCTGAGGACCGGCTGGGGCATGAGAAGTCCAATCTGTCTAGAAAAAAATCTAATGTTCTGACAAAACAAGCTGGTTCAATCCCATTTCAAATGGCTCAAGTAACTGAGCATTCCTGGTTGTCCCTTTACATGACCCATTTTCTAATGGTGGCCAAGGGGTTCTGGCAGCAGTATAAACTGCAGTAAAGTTTAAAGCTCTCCCTACCCTCAGCCTCTCCATTGCCATGACCATTCTATAAAATCCTAGATAGATTAAATTAGATAGAGAGTATGAAGAACAAGTTATTTGGTGGTGTCCACCATCCAGGCTGGTACATCTCATTGGTGAATTAACCAGTAAGTCATCACAAGCAGCAGACTGTCCCTTATAGCATTTGTAATAGATGGGGAAAAGTTGCCTCGAGAGGCTACCAGAGAGCGTACATGAGTACTAGCACAGCCCCTCTCACTCTTGATGTTGCATTTGCCTCCTACTGCCCTGGGTAGTGGACAAGGACAAGCTACAGGCCTCTTCTATGAGCACTGCCTGCACAAGAAGGAGGCCTGGAGACACCACCAAATGAGGCTGGAAGCACTTCCCCATCACAGCAGTAGGGACACTGGTGCTGCAAAGAGCATGGCAAGGGGGCCCAGCATTTCTCTCTCCCCACCTTTCTCATCTCGGTCAGCCGTGGTGCTGGGCACATCTGGCACGGCTGAAGGCTGCAATTCTGTTTTGGGTCACAGGTAGCGTTCTGAGAGCCATAAAGCCTAGAGCTCCAGGGACACTGCTGCAGCAAAAAGCATGCCAAGGGGAGCACAGCACGGCAGCTAACACTGCTCCCTCCACACCTTACTCATCAGGGCCACTCACAGTGCTGGTGACCACAGCCTCAGCCATGGCTGCCAGTGAGTTTCAGGTAAGAAAAACTGGGGATGTTTAGCCTGGAGAAAAGTAGGCTCAGGGAAGACCTTATCACTTCTACAACTATCTGAAAGGAGGTTGTAGCCAGGTGGGGGTCAGCCTTCTCTCCCAAGTACCAAGCAAGAGGACAAGAGTAAGCACCCTCAAGTTTTGACAAAGGATGTTTAGGTTGGAATTCTTTTTCCTTGTTATATTAGGAGAAATTTCTTCACCAGCAGGGTTGTCAAGCACTGTAACAGCTTGCCCAAGAAAGTGGTGGAGTCACAATCCCTGGAGGCATTTATAAAACATGTGGATGAGGCACTTAAACTTACATGTTTAGTGGTGAACTTGGTAGTACCGGGTTAACAGATGAACTTTATCTAAAAGGTCCTTTCCAACCCAAATGATTCTATGATTCTGTATTCTATGATTCTGAATAGCTTCTCCCCATGTGGCAAGGCAGACCAGCCCCCCTTTCTGCTTTTTCAGGGGCTTTTAACACCTAATTAATTAGTACTCAAGGCAGAATTTTATGTAAATTTTATTTAAATCCCAATCAGTGCTCTCATTTCCTTGCAGAATTATTTTTACCATAGCGTCAGCACTCAGGTGGGCAAGGAACAAAACTACCTGGGGAGCAGAACTCTATGTGCCCAGCCTGACAAGGAGACTGGGAGCACCAGGACCACGGGAGAGGCTGCCAGATGGAACAGACACAATCCCAGCATGTAAGCCAGTGTTGAGGGGAAGGAGTAGGAGCAGTTATGGTTTCAGGGCACTGATAAGCTCTGGCAAGAGTTGAAGCAAGCAAAGGTAGACTGTGGAGCTGACCATAAAGTGCTGTCTCCTGAGGACTTAGCGCCCCTCCAGTGGGGAGTGGCTTAACACACAGGGATACTGATGCTACAGCCACCAAGGGGATGCTGAAAGCAAATCTAAAAACCAGTCTCAGTCCAGGGATAATGTTTTTAGCCTATTTGCAAAAGCAGAGAGTGTCACAGCAGGAACTGCACTGGATCCTGAGCATCATTGCTGGAGCTGCCAGGTATGGAGCCCGCCGGGATCAGTCCCTCTGCTGCCAAGGCTTGGTGGAGATCCAAGGCTGAGGACTGAAGCGTTGCCACCTCTCTCCAGTCTGTGGAGAAAGCAAAGATTCTTTAGCATCTCCCACTAAGCCATTAGACTGAGACAAGATGCTTCAGACCACAAAGAGGAACCAGTCACAAACCTGTGACATAACCACACAGAAGAGGTAGAAGGATCTAGCAAGGAAGACCCAGATTGCTTCAGATTGGGAAAGCGAGCTCATCCAGGTGATCCAGAAGCACAAAATGAGTTAATGCAGTAGGATCCCCTGTTCAGTAGCACAGGACAGCTGCTTCTTCTTCGTGACTGCTGTTTCACAATTTCGTTGGGAGTGCTTCCTCTTCATGCTGTTTACATTCCTCTTTTCCCTGAGGCAGCCATGGTTCACTGAGGTTAGAAAACAGTAAAAACCTGGTCTACATTGCAGTCTGTGGAGTACAGATTTTCAGCCACCATATATGACCCTCCACAGGGGAGACAGCTTTGGAAAGTCTTTTTATCTCCTCTTGTTCTGATTTTCTAGCAGCAGCCAGGAGACTGAGTCAATGCAAGTGGCTGTGCCTCGTGCTGGATAGATTCATGTTGTTAATCCTCTCTGCCAATCCTTCAACAGCTCTGACTGTGCTACTCAACTCTTCCAAAATCTATCGATTTGCTAAAAGATACCTCATCTTTGGTTTCTATCTCACGAATCCTTCTCCTATCTTCAGCCTGGGTAATTATAATTTATTTCTTAGGGGAGATGGGAGGAAAAGATTTGCACTGGAGTCACGGTTAGCATCTACTACCTAGAGAAAAAACGATTCTTCTACTCATGGCAAAAAGGCAACATATACTCTCTTAGTGGGAGAAACAAAAACATGCCCACTACTAATTTTTAAACATCCATGGACTGGGGAAACTCGCTCATCACCATCACCGCTGGAATCATCAGAGAGAAGAGGGTGCAGTATCAGAGCAAGAACTTCATATTAATGCTGTCAACCATCAGTATGTGAGACTCGGAAAATGCAAAGCAAGTCTCTCCTGGACTCCCTTACAGTCAAGGTGCATGCACAGAGAGAGTGTGTGCAACAGCTTTGGGACAGTGGAAGAATTCCAGCGTGATATTAGTCAACGTCTAATACTGCTTCATAACCAATTAGGTTTATTAATTTTCCCTGCCACCCAGAGTATTTTGTGTGATGGGAGACAGATGTTCGCCAAGTGTTTGCAGACTGGCTTAGCTAATACTTTTGATAACCTGAACCTGCAGAGCAGATGCATTAACAGATTTTGACATGATGCCATTAGTTTTGCTGTTGATGGCAGGGAGGGATGAGGGGGAAGAAAGAGAAGAACAAATAAATAAATGTTAAAATAAAGAGAAGAAGGAATCCTAATTTATAGGATTCTCCCCCTCCAGAACATGCAGTCCAGGCTCTGGCAGACAATGTTCCCATGTGTGCCATTCCTAGGGCAATGGAGCAGATTCCTCAACTGGCTCCATCCTGCCAAAATCCCCTCCTTCCCTCTCCACCTTTACCCCTTCCTTTGAAGTGTGATTGCATAGACTTCCATCTGGCTTCATGAACACACACACATACTTTGAGACCAGAGCAAGAAGGGTGCTCAAGATACAGAGACAGGGAAAGTGCATCGCAAAAGGCAGATAGTGGGTAATACAGAAATTGTCCCTTTTCTGTTCCTTCTGATGAGTCAACATGATGAGTCTGTTGTGTAAAACATATGCCACTTGTACGTTTGCATAAAATGAGGCAGCAAGATCTAGGACCGTTCATTAAAGGGGAAGTCAAACCTTATTTTTAATCTCAAGCTTATTCTCTCCTCATAATTAGGCCTCCAGTCAGTCATTGAAGCTCTATCTGTGTGCCTTTCCTTACCCGTAAGAGAGAATTAAACCTTCTGCCTAAGGAATTGTAAAGAACTGATTCTGAATCCATAAAACCTTGTGCTTTACACCAGTGGAGAGATAAATAGTTTACATCTGAGCAAGATACAAAACAGACACAGTGAGCTGTCCAAAATATGACAAGAGAAAACCCGCATCAAAAGATCCCTTCACCCTTCTCCCTGGGAGTTAACACCACAGGCAGAGGCAAAACAGGGGAAACAGAAGAGAGTGAAAAGCCACCACCTTTGCCAACTCACTGTTGCCATGCTGGAGATGAGTTCAGGAAACTGGTGACAGCTGCCCTTTTCCCAAAGAAGCTCAACAAATGCAGTAGCCTGGCATCAATTTGCAGCCTTTTTATAACGTCTGGTAACACGTTTTACAAATTAAACTCATGAGATCTATGGCTTGAACACAACTCCCTTTGGATAAAGTATGACCTCTTCTGCGGGAATATTGTGTAGAAAACTGCAGCATCTCTTCCTGTGTGTCAATTGACCAGATGTTCATCACACCAATCAATGTTTCCCTAAGCCCATACACCATCAGATTTCAAATCCATCCTTTTAGAATAATGAGCATTTTTGATGGAAAAGCAGATATTCACTGAAGAGGACAGAGAGATTAACACCATGTTATGGCTCGGCAAGTACTGCTGTTCTCACTCCTTAGGCACACATATTTGCCTCCCCTCCAACTCGGTGGGGCAGAAATCATCTGCACCAACATATCCTTTTTCTCCACGGGAAGACTGCACTGTAACCAAAACCAGTACTGGGGTATTGGGTAAGCCTTTGTGAAGGCTTTTTATTTGCCTTTCATGAGAGTGTTGCCTGGACCATTTCCCCCCTTCCTGGGAAGTTAAGTTCCCTCATTTATCAAGGGATCATTATTCCCAGCTTGTACAGCTTTGCGCAGGCTTTCATGAAAACAGGACGGCAATTTAAGGTACATCTGATTTATACATTATCAAAGAGGAAGTCACTTATTCAGGAAAATTATGTAAGCCTGTGTGTGTCTAAATACTCCATCTCCATTATACAGAAGTGGCAGGCAGTGTCCTTCCCGGCGAGAGTTCCAGCCGCTCTGGGATTAGCACAGTTTGCCTGTGTAAAACATTATCAGCGCAGCGAGGCGAAAGCAAAGACCTCATGGCTCCAGCCCCCTCTGCCATGCATCAGGCAGCTCCATTTGTGTGTTTTAACTTATTCCAGCAGTAATCCTAAAATCAGGGCAACAATTACTTAAGGCAGAGTTCTTTCAGATGCAGGGGAATCTTGCACAGAAAGAGCCTGCGTTCCTATAGGCCATGAATCCCAAACCTTCCCTTGTCTAGCATTAATTATATGAAATCACCAGTGTTAGAAGATATAATGTAAGGGAACAGAAGATTATTCAGAAGGGCATGGCTGATTGCTGACTTATTAGCATCTAGCTTCATGGTGTCAGTCAAGTGAGAGTGTCAGGGGAGGGGAGCAGAAGGCCATGACCTTGTTCTCCACACTCATTCAGCCAACTTGGAGGCTTAATGTTCACAGAAAGAACTGTGTTCCTCAAGAAATGTCCCTATAGAGGCTATAAAGAGAGCCTTGAGGGTTTTCCTTTTTCATGGAAGCAGGCTGATCTGAAGAAGAGGAGTCTGTACAAACTTTTGGAAACATGGTGCATCACAGCTACTGTGAATTAGAGCTCTTGGCTCTAGTCCTCCCCTAATATATTGCACTGTGTCGGTTTGTCTGGCACAGTACAGACACTCTCCTGCCTCTTGGCTCCATATACCCTGTTATTTCCCTTTTATTCTGCCCCTGGCAGAGACATCACTACAGAGAGAGAGAACAAATTATTTGTTCCTGTACTGGCGGGAGCAAAAGGGAAAAGTGGTGGCAAACACTTGCATCTCCCCAGATGACTGGTCAAAATTCTCTTTCCCAGTCAGGAGTACAAACCCCGTCATCATCTCCAGGATGGTGTGGGATGTCCCCTGCTACTGCATTGTTCCCTCCAGGATGTGCCACTCTAAGATCACCAAGGCACCCTTACAGGACTGGCAAATTGACCACAGNCCTCTCACTGGTTTTGCTTTCAAACCAGTACAAGGGCAATCAAGACCTCCTTGATGGTAGCTTGAGAATAATTCAACTTGGAGATTACATGAGAGGTAACTTCCCAGGAAGCACACCAACACGGTCAACTATTTGTGCAATAGATTGTCAAAAAGCTAAAACAAAAACTTTAGAGAGCAGTGGAGTTCCAGTGGCCACCTGTTGTCCATACCACATCAGGAAGGCAAGTGACCACCATTCTGCAGGACAAAACCAATTTTATCTAGCTATTAAAGCACAAAAAGCAGAGCATCTTATTCTGCATACTGTGCTGAATAAACAACACTTCTTTTTTTCATGGGTAAACTTAGGTCTTCATTCATCTTGTTTATGTGACCTGGTGGGTGCGGGGTCAGACAAGACCAGAGCCACTTGCATTAGCCTCACTTGCAATTCACCTGAAATCTGGCTTTCACTTCACCTGGAACTGAGTACTCAAAGTGTGCAATGGCAGCAGGCCTCCTGGGTGGCTCTGCAAGTGTCTGTATCAATGCTGCTCTTACACAGAGTATGTCAGAGAGGGTAGCAGGCCAGAGGTACTGAAGTATTAATCTTCCGGCAGTGTTTCCCTTGCATGGTGCTTGGAAGGAGACAGAAGAGTCTCTGCTGTGATACTTCTCCCCAGGTGTAATGTCTTACAATAAACACCATCAGCAATTCACCCACACAGAAAGCTGTAACTCTGTTCAAACAACCATTTATCTTACCCTCCTACACCACAGGAGAAGAAACACATCTCCCTCCAACCCTTTCATGATTATAAACACATCTGCACTGCAACGTACAGGTGCAACTGCTATCCATGCAGGAACATCCCTACTGACTTACAACTAGGTTATGTGGGTGACAGTCTAACCCCAGCAGTGAGTCCTATCAACTGGCTGGACTCAAATGGCATTTGGACTCTACAGCCTCCTGTTTAGGGCTTGGTGGTGTCACTATCATTAGCTCTCAGAAGCCTCTGCAGAGGTTTGCTTTATCAGTTAGTCGTTCTCTGATAGATTTTTTCCATAGTTAAATAACCTTTTTACCAATGAGATCCTTACCTGTGCCAGGGTGGTAAAGACCTTCCAAGTTCACAGCTGGTAGCCTCAGGAGTTAACTTTCCTCAGAGAAAACAAGAAGTGTGTGACAGGAAGATTCCATAAACCTTAAAATAGCCAATATTTATAATGATGAAAATTGTAGGTTTCACAGTGATTACACACATGACTTTGAAAAGTGATCAGGAGTCACTCAAAGAGAATTAAATCTACTCATTAGGATAAAGTCAAACCATACTTATTTTAAAGCTTTTGCAGCCAAGAGATGTTCATCTCGTAACCTCATCCAAACCATACTGCTCTTTCAGGCTTCTGTGCATTGGGAGGTTTACTGCATTCTTCAATTTAACCTATACTAAATCAGCATGTGAAGAACCAGCAAAACACCCCCCAGCCCTGGCATCCAGCAGTCTCTGGCTATCTGCTATGGTCCTCATCTTGATTTGGCAAGAGGAAGGAGTCACATGTCTGTTCTCCAGATAAGTCCGGGTTTTAAAGGGGATCCAGCAGGTTTTTGAAATAAATATTTCCCAGAGCCTCATCAATTGCACTAAGTACAAAACCAATAAACCTCAGAATTCAAAGCTCGCAACAAACCTGAGCCTGAGGACTATCAGAATTTTTTTTTTCTCTTGAGTTATTTGGGCTGCAGCAGGAACTTATTAGTTGATCTTTTAATAGGTGACATTTCTGCGAGCATTTGCTCCAATTTGAGAGGCAATTTGTATCAGCTGTTCTGGTTCCTGTTCCGTGACTCTTTTCCCCTCCCCTGCAGCGGGCACCTGAGCCGGCAGCTTTTATATTGTGTGCTCTGAGATAGCATGAGAGTGACAAGGGTCACTTTTATGCAGGATGAGAAAAATGTTTAACACAACCGGGATCCTGACAATGTCTGTACTTATGCCTTTACCAGTGTAAAGAGCCATATCTGAACACACCTTCTGCAGAAAAGGGTACTGAATTACATCTCCCTTTTCATTCAAAGACTGAGAGAATATTTTAAGCTTGCAACAGTTTAATTGTCAGTGCCCTAAAACAATACTCATTTGGATGGCCTACATCGCTTGTTCTTTGTACCATTTACCTAATGGTTTGCATTTAACAATTTGGATAGCTCTAACTCCTGCTACTCCCACTGCTTGCAGTAAACACAGCCTGTAGTTTGAAAACCCAGGTTAACTTTGGGCATTCAGCAAGAAGCTCTTGCAGGTTTGGTTATGCCGAGCGAACATCTCTTCCGGAAGTTTAAAGGATTACATAAAGATATGAAACATGATTAAAGGAGTTGCTGCATCCAGATGCTCCCTACATCCCCTCCCTTGTGCTGAGTCACTACCCAAGACCCAGCCCAAACTGCCTTCCTGTCAGGAATAGCCGGAGTGACCCACTTCACCTTCAGCTGAGCATCTGTTGGAAAGTTAGGCCTGAAGAGACTTCTCATACCATGAATCAGACTGGAGCCTATGAATAAATTGCACCTGTGGGCATCACAGACGTATTTTATGTATGAGAGTTGTAGGATCCGCTTAAATCAGGGAGCATAATGTTCTCAAAGCACTCAAGAGTCAGCTTGGTGCAACTCCTTCCTGAGCAAGTCTTGCAGGTCTGACCTCAATATTCTCTGCTCAAGAGAGCAGCCGAGAGCTTCCTGTAGATGTCAGAATGACCTTACAGCAGTGAGCCAGTGCCTGGGTGCAAGACCAGCTCCTTGTGAGATTTGGTCCCACACTCATCTGCTTGCCTTGCCTCAGCTGTGAGGGAAACAGTGCTGCATTGTCAGGCTCCATTTGGAAGGGAAAAAACTGCAGTATTGGCCCATGGCTTAGAGATTTGGGCAAAACAAAAGCTAGACTCCTGCTTGCTCTGTCAAGCAGTCTATCTTGCCCAAGATTATTTTCATGCCAAAGATTTATTTAAGTCTATTTAAAATCAATATAGAAGTTAGTACAAGAAGAGCTTGTGCTAGTGAAATGCCCTTTTTTGAGGTAAGGATGTGGATTCAGGGTTTGCACTCAGATTTATAGTGAAGCCACAGCAGGTTTTTGGCATCTAAGAGGTGTATGGATTTCCTGTGTATAGGATCACTAGATGAATCACTGTCGTTGACAGAGATGACCCATACATCGCCTGCATATCCCAGCAGTATTCACACTTAAGAAAATCCTAAAATTCCTTTGAACTTAGTATCTTCTCCCTTTAGGTCTTTAATCTGGGTCAGCTCAGCTTTTGGTACGAGTACAGCTGGGTCACAGCATGTCCACCTGCTAAATAGCCACACACTCCCTTAGTTTCTCATGTGCAAGTTTTGCCACTCACGACAAGGGCTGGGCACTCACATATAGCAGCAGCAGCCTCGCCCAGACAAATCTGTGTGCCCCTAAATGGAGTTAAGCCACAGTTACTCCCACAGGCACCGAAAGGCTACACTTGGACACACTTTTATGGGTACAGTTCAAGGAGACTAAGAAATCAGCATGCTCCAGACCTAGCCGCAGAGCAGCATCATTGGCACTCCCTAGCACAGCTCTGCAAATATAAACCAGCTTAGATAAATATTCCCAAACAACCCAAGATGTGTTTCCCCAACCCAGGAGCAGGTTAGGCAGCCAGCATGCACACAGTTACAGCACCAAACCAGCAGAGAAGAACAGCCAGCAGCCACCAGTAACAGTTTCTCCAGCCACCTAATGCCCAGTAGCAGCCTTCCTCTCTTCTCTGCTTCCCAAACCCTGAGCAACAGTTTGCACAGCCCGGAGCAGTCTTCCGGTGCCAAACACAGCTCCAGAGGCAGGAGTTACCCTCAGGGCATGGGGATGTAGGAGACTGCAGTGACGAAAAAAAACCCAGAAGAAGATGATTTCAGAAGGACATTAGTTGAAGGGTCCCCTACTGCTTCCCTTTATATCTGCCACGTCTCTGAGGTGGTTAATACCCCCACCCACACTATTTCTACAAAGAAACTCCCAGGGAGAACCACATAAAGGGAGAAACGATGAGGCTTTGTTTCACCTGTGAATCAGTTATATCTTTCATGGCCTGAAAAGGGCTGAAAGGACTTTAGATGATCATGTCTTTCAATGCCTTTCACCAGCAGGACAAATATCTTCTGTAGTTGTTGCTGTGATGATAAAGAATCCCAGAAGGGGTTTTGTATACTTTGGGTTGTACAGTTGGTATTGAAAAGTTAACAGCATTAAGTGTGATGGATTATTTGAGTATGAAATATTCTTAGTCATAGTCAGAAGAAGAGCTCAGCAAACATTTGCCATGAAAAAATATAAGGGTTTGGTGTTTTCTTGTTTTTTATTTCCCTTCCCCCATCCCTATGAAATTTTCCTGTTTGGCAGCCAGGAAATTTTTTATCAGTTTAGATGTGAGGTGAGAGGCTCTGTGTGTGTGTGTGTGTGCATGAAGAAAGGAAATATGAGGAAGAGCTGCCTGCAGCATAGCTAAGCTCTGCTACTAGCTGTCACCTTGGTCTGCTCCAGTGATGCAGAGCCCTGAATTTGGGTCCATTCCCAGACACCTGGGTCCAACTCTGAGGTCTGCCACAGACCTCCTGAGAGACCTTACAAGAGACAAGCATATCCACTAGTCATGCTAAGCATGTGTTCAAGCACTTGTTCAAAGCAAGTGCTGGGGAAAGAGGCTGCAGCATATGGGCTCAGTGAGAAAATCTTGCTCCTGAGTTATCCCGGTTGTGGATTTACTAGGAGGCAGGGGAGCTTCACCCACTCCAGCCCAGCTGCTAAGTGTCCATGTGCACCCAGGAATGTTTGTAGGTTGTGTTGGTGCTCCGTGAAGGTCAGAACTGCCTGTGGCTGTGTCTGTTGCTGGGAATTGTTAAAGCAAAGCTGTAGCCTAGAAGGTTGAATGTACAGCAGCCCACAGTAAAATTTGCCAAATCAGATGCCTATAATTGATAATAAGTTATGCAAACAATGTGCCAGAGATACTTTAAAACCTGCATCTTGCATGGACATAAACATTTCAATAACTAGACCTATGGGTGAAAATGGAGATTGGAACACCTTTGCTAGGGGATGTTAAAGTGTTCTGCAAATAAATTGTTCTGCACCACACCAAGAACAAGACAGGCAGATAGTGCTGCATGTTTTGTTAGGTCATTTATCAATCAAGTGAAGTGTACCAAAATGTACTTCATGAGTCTATTTTCCTGAGAAGAATTCATGTTTTCTTCAAAGGTCTGTTTTCCCTCCTCCTTGTTGTTTCTATAACAGTTACAATGCAGACTAGCTAATTTTGTCCTGTTAGTGGCTGTTCAGCTCTCCCACCTCCAGCTAATTTGTGGGGTTTTTTGCACAATTCACTGTGTATAAGGGTCTCTTTGTTCTTGTCTAAGGTGATCTCATTCTTATGCAAATGGAACAGCTTGAGGCAGAATGATATCTTTCTTCAATTAATTTAGAAATTAAATTTGTCACGACAAATCGATATTTTCTAGTTATGGCCAACTCCAAGACATATGGACTAAAGGCCTTTCATCTGTTTAGCATCTCTGATGGTGCAGAGCCAGTGTGGTGCTCTGAGCCACATAGCTCTGTGCCACATAGCTCTGTGCCTGGGAGAGAATTGCTATGCAGAACACCGTTATCTAATATCATCTTAATACAGCCTCACGTAACACTCTTGTATCACATAACACTCTTGTATCACATAACACTCTTGTATCTTCACCACAGTCCACTGTGGGACAGAACACGTGTATCTGCTTGCTCATTGCAGCCAGCAGCCTCTCCTCTCTTGGCGGGAGACACTATCTACCGTGGGTAAGAGCTGCAGCAGGCTGGAATGCTATCAAGTAGCTTAAACTTGGGAAGCTTCTCCCAAAACTGCACAAAGGGAGTAATTAAAAGGTCTGGTTCAGACAAGTAATTTCTGGGCTGGCAGAATCTGGACATTAGGATAAAGGAAGATCTGCTGAGCTCGACAAATCTGTTCTTACTCACCGTGTTTTTTCACTGTCATCCTGCAGTGAGAAGAGAGATTCCTCTCTGGACCTGGCACAGTAAAGAAAAATCACTCATTTTCCCTTCTTATACTGGGAGAGTCCATCTGTGGCTATCGTGAGCAAAAACCAATGTCTTCTCTTGGTTCTGTTTTAGCAAATCATGTTTAATGTTCCAAACTAGTTAATTTATTCAGTGAGGCTTTAAAAAACCCACAAAAAATACAACCGCATTAAAAAAAAAAAGAAAGAAAAGAGAAAAAAAGAGAAGAAAAGAGTAGAGAATAAAAGAGAAGAGAAGA
>VYZQ01047891.1:16167-27918 GCA_013400655.1 Mystacornis crossleyi | reverse complement strand
AACTCTGAAAGTGTAACACCCCCCCCCCCCCCCGCTCAATTTCTGGCATAAAGAGAGAGCATGACTGTGGCAGCAGTTGGCTCTAACCGGATGACAAGATCTTCTGCAACAAAATAACAGTAGAAATTATTATCCATGCTCCTCAGAGAAAGGTTTTAAAATTATTAACATCAAGACGTTCTCTGAAATTTCTCATTCTCAGTGCTTCATTAATTTTTGAGGCTGTGAAGGTTGAAAAATGAAAGAACATCTGCATTAAATGAGATTTTGTATAAAGTACCCTCTAAAACGCACCACAAATGTATTTGAAGGCAGAGATCCCAAGGCCGGTTTGCTTTCCTCTTACTTTCTCTTCAATTATCTTGTCTCAGACTTACAAAAAAATTAATTGGACCAGTAAATATCTCTTATCAATGTATTTGGGAAGGAGGGGACAGAACAAGAAAAGGGTGTATGTGGTTACACATATAGGTGAGCAATACAGAGAAGTGTGTGTGTGTGTGTGTGTGTGTGTGGAACCCAACAAGAGCAGAGACAGACTAGTGGTGGTGTCCCAGAAATGTCATCAGAAAAGGGCACAGATGTAAGATTCTGAGGGAAGAACTTTGTAACAATATGAAGGTTTGAGTGGCTTCTCATCACGAATGAAAGGACCACAAATCTTAACTGTGGATTGACATATTGTTATTTATTTTCCTATAAATTATGTGTGGAAATGACTCAATTTGAGTCTTATACCTTTGGCGTGAAGACTTTGGTCAACATGTGTGTCCCTGTGTCAAAGAAGAGATCAAGATATTTGCATTTTCTCATTTGCCCCAAAGAAATGGTAGTCTTCAAATGTACATAAGCCTTTCCTACAGTGGTGTTTCTCATAAAGCTCTTACTGAACTGTGTATCACAACCTATGGCAGAGTGAAGTTTGATGAGAAGTTTTGCCAGTGCAACTGTGAGAAGGTTGAGCATCTTGACTCAGCCACTAGTGAAAATTCACCGTCTGCTTCAGGGATTTATTTAGAAAATAAAAGCTCCATTCTGCATGCCTTTGCTCCTTGCATTTACGCTGACATGAAGTGGGCTATGAAACTGTGTGAAAAGCTTTCTCCTTACTTCTACTGTACTGACTTACAGAAGATTCGGGGCAGTACAGGGCCAGGGACACGGCGTGTCTTCCTCCACAAAAGCTGTCCCTTGTTCGTGTTTTTCCCCACCGCACTGAGTGTATTTACACAGTTGATGATGATGGCAGTACAGTGGGTGGTTGGTGTGCCTAACAACTGCAAGGGAGATGAAGTCCCACTATGTTTCAGTGTGACTTAGCCTATGGGGATCCTGGGTTGCTCTTCATTTCCTTACTGAGTCTTGTGATACAATTAAAGTGTGGCTTTTTTCAGCTGGTGATAATCTTTGTGTTGTTTTGGGAGTGCTTGTGCTAACAACAATTGTTCTTTCCAGACAGGGAGCAGAGCAGCTAGCAGGAAGAGAAAACTGAGGGTTGGAGAAACTAGGAAGCAAGTCGCTTAATCCTGGTGTGAGTTTCTGAACAAATGCTATGAAGAAGGTAAATTGAGCTCAACAAAACATTAGATTAAATTCATTAGTAATTAAAAACAACAACAGCTGCAGTCTAAAGAAAAATGCTGGAGATGTGTAAAGCTTTGCCATTAAAATGTATAGACACTGACCCTCTTTAAATTCATAGAGAATGCTCTTTACTTAGCTATAAAGGTTTAATGTAACTTAGCAGATCTGAGTTACTTCAGGAGAGCTTTAATGCTTGGCAGGTCTCTACATTTTATTTATGATATCAAAGCTGCAACTCAGATTTTTACTCAGTGGAAGACATAAAAGAGATTCAGAAGTCATCCAAATCATCTTGTAATTAATGTTACCATGCACGCCCAAGACATTAAAATGTTAACAGTGTTAGAATCGTGTGCTTTGGAATACAGAGTGAGGGCTTTATTAGAGAGAAATACACTGCAGATGTCATCCACCCTAATTGAGGACATTGGGTTGCCTGCTGCTTGTTCTTATCAGTGGTTCAGATTTTTTTTTTTAATTAATTCATTTTCCTTACTGCTAGAATCTGCTCTCATTATTAGTCTATCTTGTCACTCATTTGCATTTCAAGTGCTGGGACTGTGGGGTACCAGCTAGCTGCCTTAGAAGAACACTTCAAGGGGTTACTCTATCAAATAGCAGCACAGTATCACAGTGAATTTGACATCTGGGTTATCTTATTCCCAGATGCTCCATGGTGTCATTAGCAGGATTAATCTTAGCTTTAATTTCATAATGATTCTTATTCTAATATATGTGAATGAACACAAAGTCTCTTGACTCATTATCACCAATTTACCCAAGATATGTAATCAGGCTCTTACATTCACCAACATTTATTTTTGCTAATACATCTAAAATTGTAGATTAAGCAAATACAGTTAGTTCCAGCTGAGTGAATGCCTAGTGAGGTAGCAATGTAGTATTTATGTTTTAATTGAAGTATATTAGTGATAGTGTCTTTTAAATACATGCTGATCAAATTATTTCTGCTGAAAACAATGCCTTTATCATTCAAGTGATACCAACCTGTAAATTAAATAGCAGCACCATTCTATGACTGTTTATTATTTGCAACCATTTAGAAATTACTCTAGATCTCATTTTATAGTATAATTTTAACCTTTAAAGATTAGGGCAGAATACTTTATTCTTGAGAAAGATCGCTTGACTTTCTAAAGCAGACAGAACTAAATTTTTCAAGTTGAATTAAAAATTAAACCCAAATACACTTTATATTGAAACCTTGATTTTAATTCTTGTTCTAGATTGAACAGTAATACAGAATGCAGTTTATTTTTATAGCTAAGCAGGTACACAAGATCCACCTCCACATCATGCAGAGTTTCATAATCTAGTGCATTTTTAAAGTGCAAGGAAAAAGCAAAATGTGAAATTCCTGTGCACTTTTTTTACAGTGTTGGGCTAAGGTTTTCATTTACCAGCTGTTGTAGCACAGCAGTAAGTAGTGGTTCATTATTGATGGATAAAATGTTCAAACATTTAAAGAAATGAAAGTCAGCTTTGAATTTTTAATTAATTAATTAAAAGTACTGCAAATGCCAGCTTGTTAATTGCTTTGCACCTGCAAGCCAACACAGGTTTTATGCACTCTTTCTTTGAATATTAATTTTTTTGCATGTCTTCATAATGCTTGGAAAGTCTCCCCTGCAAACATATTAGTAAAGAGTAAATATTGAATCTAAGACAAAACTCACGGCTTCATCTTTCACTGTACACAGAATAGGATTTAAAGGAGGATTTAGATTTCCAAGGCTTCTAATTAAGTAGTGATAATCAGGCTTTCTGCTGAGGGTCACTTCCTGGGAGTAATTTGAGTTATTAAAATGCATGTTTTTATTTGTTCTGCTTTGCGAGCTAAAACTGATCCCTTTTAATATAGCGGCAAATATGCAAATTGGTGTTTCATTATATTATGCAATTTATGGCAATCTTCTCTAATTTACGGAAAGGGCAAGAGCCTGACCTTGTCATTCAACTTTTTTTTTTCCTGGTAAGCTAAACTAATTATGTGGATCTTTTTATGAAACTCTGAAAGTATGCAGCACAGTAAAAAATGTGACAAATTTACCTTGATTATTCATCAAGATGGCCTTCGATTTTGCTTGAATCCTCCTTCAGGGTGATGGATAATTTAAACTTATATATAGGAGCCAATTTGTTTCAGGGTTTGAAAATGGCTTTCTTTTTTCACAGAAATCCTGGAAAGAGCATTTGAAATCATTGAAATAATAAATGTCAGGATTTGAGCTATGGAGTAAAAAAAACTTCATTAAAAATGCTTGCATGATGTATTATGAATTGATATCATGATTTTTCTCTGTGCTATCCTTCAATACAACTTTTCAGCCAGGTTTTTATTAGTGATACGATGTTCTGCATTTTCACTTTTCTTTTAATAACGTTTCATTTTAGATTTAACAAACTCAGCATTCTTTAAGCTTCTTTTTGCCTCCTCCATCAAGAAGTGTTAAGGAAGTTCTCCTCTGCCCAAGCTAGGAAAACATGGCTTAGTCTTCCGTGATTCTCAGGAAGGTTCTACAGTTTTTTCTACAATGCAAAGTTGGAGGACTGTCACTAGTGCTGTCCCCCAGGGTTCAAAACCGGGCCCAGTATTTTCAACTGATTTATCAATGACTTGCATGGAGAGGCAGATGCTGCAGATGCTCAGCACGTTCGCTGATGACACAAAGCTGGGAGGAGAGGCCGATACCCCAGGGGGCTGTGCAGCCCCTCAGAAGGGCCTTGACAGGCTGGAGAGAGGGGCAGAGAGGAATCATCTGAATTGAACAAAGGCAAATGCAGGGTCCTGCTCCTGGGGAAGAATAACCCTGGGCATCAGCACAGGCTGGGGGCTGACCTGCTGGGGAGCAGCTCTGTGGAGCGGGACCTGGGGGTCCTGGTGGACAACAAGCTGTCTGTGAACCAGCAGTTCCAAGAAGGAGAATGGTAGGAAGAGCATTGCCAGCAGGTCAAGGGAGGTGACCCTGCCCCTCTACTCGGCCCCAGTGAGGCACAGCTGGAGTGCTGTGACCAGTTCTGGGCTCCTCGGTACAAGACAGACACGGAACTCCTGGGTCTGGCAGAGGGCAACAAAGATGATGAAATCCTCTTATGAGGATGGGATGAGAGAGTTTGGCCTGTTCAGCCCTGAGAAGAGAGGGCTGAGAGGACACCTCGTGAATGTCTGTCAGTATCTGAAGGGAGGTGTCAGAGGATGGATCCAGGCTCTGCTGGGTGGTGCCAATCAACAGGACAGTTCCACCTGAATATGAGGAAGAACTTCTTTACTGTGCAGTGACCATACATAGGAACAGATGGCCCAGACAGGTTGTAGAGTCTCCTTCACTGGAGATATTCCGGAACCATCTGGATGCAATCCTGTGCAGGGTGCTCTAGGATGACCCTACTTGAGGGAGGTTGGACCAGATTACCCACTGTGGTCCTTTCCAGCCTTACCAGAATTCTGTGATGTTTTTTGAAAAATACACCTTCCTTTCCACCCCTCAGGCTGCTCAGCCCTCTCAGTCCCAAAAATTTTGTTTTGACTCTTTTGCTCTGTAATAACCCAGAGTCATGGGATCATTTTGGCTTGTTTTAAACTTTGGCTGATGAGACGGATTTGAGTGATGTGACTGGACCAGAGGAGATGCAGGAACATTGTAGATACTAAAATCCTGAAAATATCCTAGTTGGAGCAGTCTTGAGAGAACAGCTGGTCAATAACCTGAACTGAGACAGGAATGGAAATACCTTGATTGTTTCCAACAGGTATTTATCCTATTTAGGAAAAAAATCCTCAGTAAAGGAGATTTGACATCTCTAATTCACATTCTTTATTTTCTAAGCTTAGTTTGATTTATTTTTTCTGTTCTATGTTGCAAATTTGGCTGATTCCTTCCTTCAGATTCTGCGAAGATCAACTGGCAGGCTTCCTCTGTGCTGGAAGAAAAGACCTAGAGCACAGAAGTAGAAAGGTGTTCTCCACCAGTGTTTAATCCATGAAATTGAACACAATTTCCCCTTGACCATGATGACTACTATAACATTGCAGTTGTCACTTCCTGTAATGTAACCTCTTCTGCTTTTGTTTAAATATAACATGTATTTGTAATGCAGCGGAAGCCTTAATACTGTGTATCAGCTAGAAGACAGGTTGTAATACCGTGCTTGAACTTTGATCTCTTGGCTGTGGCTTGGACTGTGAGCTAAAGCAGCAGTGTTCATTGCCATCAGTGGTTAAAGCTTGTCCTTTCTTTGTAGCAATGATCTAACCTCTGTAGGGAAACTGTTCTAGGTTATTCCATGCAATCTGCGCAGTGGTTAAAAACAGATTCATCCTTTACTTTGCAGAGTGAGGAGCACCAATGTATTCACAACCTACTTGACTGATATCTTTGGCTTATCCAGGTATTGTTAATTTAGGACTTCCTTTATTTAAGGCATATGCATTTGTATTGGAGGACAGTACTCAAATTGTGACAGTGATTTTTTTTATGGTTTGGGTTTGGTTTTTTTCCAAAGCAAGCTTAAGCTATGAAGCAATGTTTTCATGGATTTCTTTGTTTTTTGGAAATGAGGATGAGCAATTGGCATGTTCTGATGTAGTAGTGAATTTTGATGATGTCAAACCTGACTAGAGAGAGAGGAATCCTTTATAGTGAACAATAAATTAGTCTGTTAATTACTTAATTCCCAGGCACATAAAAGAGTCCTGCAAGCATTGGCAGAGCAACTGAATAGCTCAGGTTCAGGCTTTTTAGTACCATTATCTTATAATTGCTGATTGGCACAGGGTTCTGCTTGCTGTTCCCAAGGGGGGTCAGCAGTATGTGTGGCTCAGTGGTGAGGACTCCTAGGCAGTGATTTATGCAGTGGTTTTGATAGACGGAAAAAAACAGTAAGAATTTATTAGCCCTGTATCACTGTTGGGAGGAAGGAGGGGGGGCTGGAGCATATGAATTCCCTTGCCAACAAATGAAAAGAATAAAACTGGAATAAGAAGAGTGGCAATTCAGAGACAATAATTTACTCTAGGAAAAAGGTGAAAATATTTACTCATGTTTGGCAGGTTTCTCATTTTGCTCTTTTTTGCTAGTGACTGTGTCAGGAGAAAGGCGAGTATCACTAACTGGAGGAAAAAATTAGCAGTGTATTTAAATGTTTCATTGTAATGTCCCTTCCTAAGTGAACCTCCATTTAATGTTTAAAGGGCTAAAAATGCTAAGTACACATCAATAAAACAACATAGTTTTAACTTCTAATTAAGTTTTAACTTTGAATACACACAGTTGCCTAAGCCACTACTCTAATTAGTGCCTTTCTTTTTTTGTTATTTAGCAGTTAGCTAATTTATTTGTAATGACTAATGAAGAGACTGAAAAAAATATGCATCCTACTGCCAGTACAAATCTTCCTGCTGCCCCTCTATCATACTTTAAAAAAAATTAGCTATTTATTTTAGTTTAATCTTGCTCCCCTGGTTCATTAGGATGCTCCAGGAGGTTACAGAGTACAATGTCTTGAATACTCAGTACACCCAGGCAGGCATGTTAAATCAGGTTAGTACAGAACTTGTCTCCTGCTCTGGGTAATCTGTATTAAGGAATTCAGGTTTATATTAAAACTGAACTCTCTATTGCCAAGGGCTTTATAATTGTGAAACAGTCTGTTTTCCTGTTTGTGTTATTCTTTCTCATCCTGAGCTTATTTATTTTAATAATATTTTGGAAGCTAAAAGTACCAGCAGAATTCATATTAATATGTTGTTATTAAAAGAGACAGACCTTTAATTGCAGGCAGTTAACACAAAATCTGTTGGCAATGCCTTGAACAGAATGATAGCATTTAATCATTTTTATCATTATAGTGGTGATGTTCTCAATGTTATTGCGAGAGAGTTGTCATGTATTTTTATGATAAATTCTTAATTTAAGGGTTTATAACTTAACCGCAAAAATATGCTCCAGGCTGAAACGTGACATACAAATTTTGAATGTGGAACTGAGGTTGTTTCTAGTTAAAAAAACACAAACGATAAACCTGGCTCCTTGTGAGCATTTAAGAGATATGAACTGAAACTCCTGCCAGAAAATTACCTTTTCTATGGAGAATCTTCAGTTATTTTTCTTGCTTGACAACCCTGCCCCAAAATGCACACTCCAGAACAAAAGGAAAAAAGTTTAACTTTATGTTAAGCCTTCTCAGTTCTCTGCATCTAAACCAGAATGGTTTGGAACTTTGTGAAGAGAACTCTTGTAAAGTTGAAGGATGGGAGGGGTGGTTGCAAAGGAAGCCTCTTCCACTCCGAATATTCTGTTGTAAATCAAGGATTCTCTGTAGTATTAAAAAATTTGATGCAGACCCCTAGAAGGTGGAGCTGTTTTACAGAACTGTTGGGGGAAAAAAAAGGCAAAACAGTATTTTTTGCCTATAAATATAGTAGGCTCTCAGGAAAATGAAAATCCCATGAATCCCATTAAATCTGTCGGACTGATCTGGTACAACTGAGAAAAGAAATTAGACTTAGCAGGAAAGAAATTGTGACCTTAAGCCAAGAGCTATGTATTCATCTGAGGCCCGGGCAAATTCACAGGGCAAAGTGGCTTTCTAGTGAAATGATACGTCTGGTGTGGAGCCTTTTAACACACAAGTTAGTAAGGACTAAAGAATACTCATGTATCTTTCAGGTAACTTTTGCTCTTCATCAGTTTGCTTTGGTGAAAGCACCCCCACACGCATGATACTAGGCAGGTGTGACTGCTACTACACTGGTCTGTGCTGTTGGTGCCCACTCTGTGGGCATGCAACACAGAATGCTGGTTTTCTGTTTGATTTTTTCAGTTTTCTCCACTTGTGAGCCAGCAGATGGGAGAACAGCATCTGGCTATCTGTATGACGTTAGAAGGTACAGGTGAAATGCAAAGAACCACTTCACTGAAAAATCTGATGTGTTGGAAACTAAGCTGAAAGTACCTACTGTCCCAGAGCAACAAACAGCAGTGAGTTATGTGAGCTGATGTGGCTGCCGTTGGTTCTCCACCCAGCCTCAGAGCAGCCTGAGCTGTGTGAGGCCATGAGCCAAGCCTCACTATCTGCAGGGCCCATGGGTTTTCCTCCTGCAAACCTCCCTGAGCAATGGGCAAGTTTCAGTGAGGGAACTGATACCCATCTTCTTGTGCAACCTCTGGTCTGAATGTAGAAATGCACAGACACATGGTGACAGCCATAGCACATAATTGTAATGAGACTGACTACGTCTCCAAAATCACTTTCCTCTTCCCTCTGGCATATAGGCACTTGGTCCATACCTAGAACCTAGGTCCTCAGTATTAGCTGTGGTTAGTTGTTATAGTAAAAAAATGTTTGAAATTTTTAAATCCTGTTTTTAAATTTTTTCAGCATGTATATCTTCAAGATTAAGTTGAGGAAGATCTTCAAGTTCCTGGTTCATATATGAGTTTTTCCAAGTTGCAGCCAGTTAGTAAGAAAAGTACAGAAATGTGCTAGAATCCCAGATGGTGCAAGATGCCACCTGCGCCATACTATGAAATGTGTTCTTCTGTATTTTTCCATCATGCTGAAGAAGTTTGGGAAAGCTGAATGCTGTAATGTCACTGTTGTGTGTGTGTTAAGCACATGAATCTTGAAAGGGGGAACCACTGAACTGTTCTGGAGTTGAAGCTTACCATTCATGAAAGGATAGCAAAGTGAAGGTGATAAATTTGAACTTTTAGTTCAGACAGGTTTACCAAGAAATGCTTCTTTTCCTTCCCTTGTTGGTACTTGCCACTGTGCTCTTTGTTACTGCTTGTAGGCTGTTGACTCTCTGTGGTGGGGACCGCCAGCTCCTGTGTATTTCGTTAGCCCAGACTGGGGGATTAAAGCAATTGGAAATAGAAGGAGAAAAATCAAGGAAATAAATGGATTTTTAAGTTCATGGGAACAATAGAGAAGACTGAGATTCACCTTTAAGAAGAAGGACTTCAACTGGTGGAAATTGATTTAGTTCCTTCCCTGGCATCAGCAGTGCTTGATAGGCCTTGTGTATATGTGTTTTTAGGAAATTACTTTCATGTCTGAACTAGCAGTATGTCCTGGCCTGGTATATACTGTGGCTTATTGTTTTAAAGAGACTTTAAAATATAGAACATAAACTATACTGCCTGATATTTGTATCGACAGCTTCGGACTATTTTCTCACCAAGCAACAAAAACAGGAAGCTTGTTTCTCTGGAGGAGAGGGGAAGATTATCCCACTCATCCCCCTGTGGACCAGCCAGTGCTCTGCTGGTCTGAACTTGGTCCCATAGCCATCACTGAGGATTGGGGGATTACCTAATGGCAGAATGAGAGGGGGTCTGTGCTGCCTTTCTGTGACCTGCAGAAATGGCATCAGGAGCTGGTCTTGTCCACCAGAATCCTTCCTGCTCTGCAGGGTGTTGTGGAAGGGTCACCAACAGTGATTTCAGGTTGGATTTCCAGCTGTGTGGATGTGATGGCAGCACATCATAAAAGTGCGCTCCCACCTGGAATTTCTCAGATACAAGCATGTTGCCAAGGCTTCTAGAAGGTGTGGAGCCTGCTGTGTCTGCTCTGTCTGGGCATAATAGACTAAGTCCAGTCTTCTGGGGATATAATTCACCTGAATGCTCTTGAAACTCTGGAAAAATTTATAAATGCCTTGAATTTCACTGGCAGAAAGCATGTGGGTCAACGACAACACCCCTAAAGAAACCTAGAGGTGAGAGTACTTCCATCAGACTCCTTGCAGAAATGTGCAGTTGGACGGACTCTTGCCTTTCTCTTTCAGAGGTGCTCCTTTTCTCCTTCCTCCCAGTGACTTTTCCACCCCATCCTTTCTGTAGGTTGCTAAATGCAGTAGAAGTATTTTTCTGCTGAGCTGAATAATCTTTGTTAGTCCAGAGTCCATCATTTCAATTCTTGCCTTCCTGCTGTTATTTAGGTAATGACAAAAGAGCGGGGGTCTGTTATGAAGTGACAAAGGATGCAAAACACAAAGTACCTCAAATTTAAACACATCTGGAAAGACTTTAAAAAACAAAAGAATAAAAAATCACAGAGGAAAATTAAACTTAGGGTTCATACTCTTATTTTTCCCACATTATACCTTGCTGTTTTGGGGTGTGGGGGGAAAGGTGTATTACATCTAGCACACAGAGTGACAATCCTGTAGCAAAGCAAGGCAATGCTAGAGAATTTGCAGGCAGAATTCAATACCACAAAGGTTTTCAGAGACTATTTTTCTTTCCCTTTTTTTTTTTTTTAACAGGAATGATTTCTAGCCATTCATCATAAAGCACTAAAAATCAAAGAGCAATATTCACGAGCCTCCTAGTACAGTATGTTAAACCCTGATAACTGTCAGGAAGAGGCTGTCTGAAAGGGAAGAGCCAGGTAGCAGCAGAGAAAACAAAAAACATGTTGGGAGAAAAAGTACTGAAGAATAAAAGGAGAGAACATGTGCTAAGCAAAGGGGGCCAAGCAATGCTCCTGCGTTACATTTGTCATGCTGCCATTTTGTTAACAAGAGAGATATATTTACAGCAGTGTAAAAATGTTGTGGGTTCTGGAGTTCTGTCTGCTTTTACAGAATCCTGGAGTGACCATGTATGCCAGTGGTAGATTGTGTTCTTACAAATTGCTCTTCTGGATTCAGAAAGATGTTAGTCTGAATTTATTCAACTAATGTTTTATGCGAACATCTTTCAGCCTAGGGCTTGCCTATGAACAGTTTGCCGTGAAGATTTGATATTCAAAATATGAACTGTTTTCAGTAGACGCATATTAGGAAAAAAATCTTCAAAGAAAGGGCTGTCAAGCATTAGAACAGGCTGCCCAGGGAAGTGGTGGAGTCACCATCCCCGAAGGAATTCAAAGGTCGTGTAGATGTGACACTTAGGGACATGATTCAGTGGGCAGTGCTGGGTTAATGGTTGGACTCAATGTTCCTAAACGTCTCTTCAAAAGTAAACGATGCTATGATTCTGCAGGAAGTTCAGAATATGTCTCTTTTCTCTGCCTAAAATCTTGATGTCTTCATGTAAAGGTAAGCACTCCCTGTGCTTTTCCCTTTGTGTCCAATCCAATCTGGAGCTACTTCCAGCTGTTTTCTCTATTTCAAGGGAATATTATGAACAAAAAAAA
>VYZQ01047891.1:0-10472 GCA_013400655.1 Mystacornis crossleyi | reverse complement strand
CTTCAGAGCCATCAGCCACTGGCTCTGCTGGATGTGGTGGGAAGCTCCCAGCAGCTTCTCACAGGAGCTGTCTTTGCGGCCCCCCTGCTACCCAAAACCAGGCCGTGCCAAACCAATACAATTCCTCAAGGAAAAACACTCAGAATTTTTCTTGAGACCTTTCAGAAGGATGCTCTTTTTTGGGTTTGACTGGGAATTTTGTTGCAAAGTGGATTTTTTCCTGGAGAGTGTCAGTTCCTTGAAATTAAAGCATTTAATAGGAATGAATAAATGCCAATAAATTCTTGGATGATGCTTTCTGAGGTTTAAGCATTCTGATTTGATATGTTTGAAACAGGACACAATCACTTGTCCAGTTTCAAATATCTCATGAGTAGGATTATAAAACATGTCTTTCAAAAATTGAAACACAAATATTTTGAAATTATTAAAGTGGAGAGTTTCTACTGGCATAATTCGTTTTGGTGTGCATGACCCTTGTGCACTTTTTTCAGTTTTGCCTCTTTGTTTTGGGTCAGAGTAAGCGAAGGGGGAAATCTTGACAGTACTGGCAGGACATGGCTTTGGTAATGCACACCCATTCTGGTCTTGTTTTTCCTCATTTGAAGGGAGATAAGCAAAAGGCAAAAGCAAAGTATCTGCCATGTTATATGAAGCTATTGCCAAAGAAAACTTGTTGACGGAGACCACTAACCTCTTTGAAAGGGAGTATCCCCTGTCCAATGATGCTCAAAATATTTTAAGAAAGAATGCCACTTTTGTGTTTAAGCTCTGTATCAGGATACCAGTTCCTTTGGCAACACATGGAGGCCAACAGGCAAGAACATCAAATATCTGTGTGAGCACTTCATTACATATTTGATGCAGTGTAGTACATCTCCTAATCCTGTTCCTGAAATATCACTGTAGCTGTGTTGTTTGGTCTTAGTATGCTCTTGTGTACGTACCCTCATGTACTGTAATATCAAAATACTTTCTGTTACTAAGAGCAGTGTGTATGTGTGTGTGTGAATGTGTCTTCCTGTATGAAGCACTCCCCTCTGTCTCTTCTTAGCCTGTCAGGGAAAGAATTTGATTATTTTATAGAATTTCACTTTGTTTGAAGATGTTATTGAGGGATGTTCAGCTGGAAAGATGAGATTTACACTGAAGTTTGCAAGTGAGTTTATTTTTCTCTCCTCAGGGAAGAAGATCCATAGTCCATATCCAGCTCGTCCAAAAGTCATCTCCTTCTCTCAGGAGCATCTTGCCTGTTTGGCTGGCAGATTCACTGTTTGGAGAAATGCAGCTGTCATGGGAGGTCGTGATCAGAGAGGGGGAAGGAGGTCTCTCAGGAAGGTGGGGCCAGTCCTGCAGCGCACTTCAAATTTCAGGGTAGTGACCTTGAACTCGTCTCCACTCTGCAGGGAGCCCTGCACAGTAAGCCAGAGCACTGGGGTGAAGTGTTTGCTGTGACCTGCATTGCTGATCAGATGAACTGTTATGTATAGCAACACTTGATATTTTTTGCAGGATCCATAACTTCACTCCTAGATCTGATTTGAAGTGGTGGAAGTGGTTCACTATTTCATCAGACCTAATCATTTACTGAACGTAAATTAATTTTGTGGCTTTTTTCCCCCCCAGTTTATTTTACCTTCACTTAGGCACAGGAACTTTTTATTTGGCCTGTAATAGTTTAATTTCTTAGAGCTGGTGGAAAATAGTTCATTTACACCAAGTAAGTCTAAAATACTGTTTTTAAGTATCTTAGAGCATTACAGTTTGGTAAACCTGTATGCTAGGGAAACATTATATTAGGAGTATACCAATGCCTGTCTCTCTTAAGATGAAATCATTTTAGAAATACAGATAGTGAGAGTTTTTTCTTGTTTTGTTGTGAAACTCCAGTGTTCTCTATCCATATTCTTTATAGTTTTGAGTTCAAATGAGGCCACAGGATATAGTTAGTCACATGGCTCCTGCCAAAGCCCCCCAAAAACCTGAAGCCTCATGATACAAAGTGCTGATCTAATACAAGCTCATTCTGCTGCTCCTCTTCCTTCAAGCATCGTTGATGGGTTAACTTTACATGGCAAGTTTTAGGCTGGAAGAGATGTCATTTTTTGTCTCTAAGCTGATCTCAGCTCAAAAATATGTCACCAACTCTGTATTGGAGGCTTTGGTGAGCTGCATAAGAAAGTTATTTACCTGCCCTAGTCTGGCTTGAATTTTTCGTCCTGTGGGATGCAGTAGAGCAATGATGTGGCATTAATGACCAAGGGTGGTATAGCAGCCTTGCTAGTGGCATGAAACTCAGCAGTTGTGATATTGTGGCTTGCCTGACAGTATCAACATTTGCCTGAAAGTTTCAGCTACAGAATTCACAGAAGTATGTCCAAATTCAACTTGTGTTTATAAAATAGTGTGTTCACCCCGTGGACTATGGATTTAGATTGAGAAGAAAATTCCTAATCCTTAGAAGGAGAATAAAAAGTCAAAGATCTCTTGCATGGTTTTTTTGTGACATCTTAACTAATCTGAATTTTGGATGTTTGGCTTTTGATTTTTGAACTCCCGAGGTTAGAGGTACTGGGATAGATAGCGAACAGGTATCAACACTAGTGAAATTCCACAAAAACCTAGCAGAATCACACTTTCACTGTTGCCAAATATATTGTGTAAAATATTTTCACAGGGAGTCAACAGCTAATTACTTTACATTCATGTATGTTGCTGTAGAATTTAACTAGACTTCAACTTTTAAAATTAATTTTTTTTAAAAAAGTATTTGAGAGAGCTCATCAGTAACAGAGAAGTTATTTGCAGTATTCTTTGTGTAGAATATATGTATATTATCTTTACCTACTGTGGAATATCTTCTGCCATGCTTGTTATGTGGCTCTAGACTCCCATTAACTGAATCCCTGGTGAAAAGCCGTTTTCCTACATTATATTGTAATGCTCTTGTTAATGATAAATTGATGAAGAGCTGCTTTTTTAGATTAGGTGAGTGGTCCTTTGATAATGGGGTTGGAATCAGGCCAGAGGTTTTATACTACTTTGCCTGGAGGGTGAGAACCAACTAAAATATTCCTTTCTTGTGTTCTGCTAGAAAATGAGACAGTCAAAGAATTTCAGCTTTTAATTTTAAGAGAACAGTTCAACAGTAGTTTACATGGTGGGTATTTTTAGACTGTGTCTTTATCTTGCCCCCCCATATTTCTAAGGAATTATTGAAGAAAGGTACTTCTCATGTAATTAGAGAGCCAAGCACCTTTTAAACAAGATCAACTTCTTACATTTCAATTGACTAGTTTCATTTTCTATGGCAAAAGATCACAAGGCAAACACTTTTGCATGTTTCAAAGTTGAGATCAATTGTTCTCCTTTTCTGGTTTCAAATGCACTAGATTAGTACTTTTGCTGTATCAGAAAACTGTTAGAATATTTATTATTATATCTACATGTTTTATTTACATAAAACCCAAGCATTTTCTATTATTTCTTTCTTTCGGCAAGAAATGTGCAATGGATTCTCAGATCCATAGACTTTCCTTGCTATTAGCATTAATATAATTGAAATTAAGTGAAAGTAAAATTTATTTTTTTAAGTGACACATATTTTATAGTTTCCAATCTTGGCTCTGATGGTCTTTCTCAGCTCTGTACCATGCCCTTTGGGAAAAAACACGGAGTGTGCATGCTCATCTCTTTTGATCATGATTTGACAAGGTCATGCCTTGGTAGGATTCGGCTGCCTATTATTATCTTGATGTTTTAAAATTTAGTGGTATATGGAAAAAAAGAGAGAGGACAGTGAAATTTTAATACACCCTGCTGATGTAGGAATCTCTTTGCTTATTGCCTAATGGAGATATGGGGCGTGTAAATGTGAACTTTATTAATGGAAAAGAGAATCCTAAAATGCATTTACAGTAGAGCAGCTTTAGATTAAGGTTACAAAATTGGGATCTGCATTTTGATTGTCACATTAAAATTTAGGTCTTTGGTTTAGTCCTCTGTGAAAAACAAAGATATAAACAAAAAAAAGGAACCATAAAACAAAGTGTAGTTTATTTTACACTTAAGAGTTTGATACTTCCAGCACTTAGGGTTTCAATTACAAGAAAATTACAAATTTTTTCTTGTTGAAGAATTTCTTCAGCCTTTTAGATAAGAGAGGAACTAATCTCATCATAGGAGAGATTCACAAATCCCGTATTTGCCTTCTGCTTCCCAACAAGCATTTGCTGTGGTCATCAGAAGGAAAATTCTGTTCAGCTAGGTGGGTGTTCTGCCTTCAGTTCATATGCTTGCTAACTCCCTGACATGTACTGTCAGATCTTCTACACAGACTTTCATTTCCAGCTCAGAGGGAAGTGCCCGGGATCCTAGTACCACTGGGAAAGTCCCAGCACTACCTGGTGTATATATGGGAGTCATTTGCTCCCGTATGCCCATGAAAAGACAGCGTGTATCAGGCTCCAGCCTTAATCAGAGTGACAGTAGAATTATGTGAGGGTGGCTCTGTGGAGGAAAGGAATAAAAAGTAAAGATTTTGGGGCTGTTGTATTTTTTCCAATGATTCACAAAATTCTCTAGTCATTAGCATGGACTTTTGCCTCTTGGGGCCTGTGGCAAACAGGAGATGTTTGCTAAAAGAGGGATCTACTTGTTTTGCTTGTGCCACCTTTGTTCATTTTGCCTCTTTTAGATAGGCTTTGGGTACAGCTTTCACCAAATTGTTGTGTCAAGGATGTGATCTCTGTTGCAACAGGGGAGGTAAAAGGCAAAATGTGTGTCTTCAGTTTAAAAAACCCCAACAAAACGATCAGCAACAAATCCTATTTGGAATTCATGAGTGTGCAGTGTCTGAATATATAAATGCTTTTTTCACCTGAAAATTTGCCTTATAGGACAAACATTATCCCCAGTGCCCCCGCCCCTGCAGGGGAAAGGGTGCAGAAATCAAAATATTATGTTTTAAATGATCCTGGTTGTAAGGAGCTAGAGCCAAAATACCTAAAAGACAGTTTTCATATGTCGATATTTGTTTCAACCTGTGAAAAGAACAGTGGCTGAGTGCTTGTTAAAGGTATACTTTCTTTTAAGTTATATGGAGAGAGATGTCAACTATTTACCATAAATATATTTATACATTTGAATATATAAATGATACTGTTACTTACCTTTAGTAGGTTTCCCACTGACAGGTATGCTCAGGAAACATCTTTCACTAAACCTGAAATGTTGATATAAATATCTGAAGAAAAATACTAATCACAGAATACATTGAACAGACTTACTGATCTTGTATACCTGGAAAAAGATTTTCAAACAGACTTTGTCAGCTCAGCCTTGGCATTCCTTGTCAAACAAAAGCATGCCTAAAGACACATTTCAAAAGCAGACAATGCGGCACTTGCTAACCTGCAGAAAATCGAAAAGGATCAGGGAGGCAGAGAACAAACAGAATAGGTAAGCAATAAGAAATGGAACACAGCTCTAAAGAGCTGTTTCAGAGAGCCAAATATGTTTAAAGAAGCCTACATTAATAATTAAACATCAGTAAGTAAAATTCCAGTGTACTTTTTTTGCCAGTATTGTTTTAAGGTTTGTAATATAGAAATGAAATTATTGATTCAGTATCAGTAAGAAAATATAACTGGTGTTAGGGGAGGAAGAAGCAGGTGGGGGGAAGAGAATGAGACAGGAGTATTTTTAGATGCCAGGCTAGTCTGAAATGTTAACTTTTCCTAGGAGAAAGTCCATACTTCAGTATTCGTCCACTTCAGTCAGCTGAAAATTTGGGTCAGGCAGCTGTTATCTGAATTGACAGCAGCTATCTGATTAAAAGTAAAATGCTCTTTAAAAAAAAAAAAAGAAAGGAAAAGAGAAGGAGAGAGGAAAAAAGGCTGTGCTGTGTCACATTCATGCCACTCATGTTGCTTACGTTGTGTCACACTGTGCAGTGATTTGACGCTACATAACACAACATGACATGAGTCACAGTTCACTGCTATCCACATTACACTCAGGTAGTTTGGCATAGCTCTAACTTTTGCTTTACTCTCATTTCCTATTCAGTGCACTCCACTTAGGCTGGTTGGTTAATGCAGACAATTGCTATACACTCAAAACTAGAGTTCCCTACCCAAATACATTTTTCATTGGATATTAAAGTGGAAACTTCAGTGGATATCTTTTGCACATCCATATGCAGCTCCTTTGCTCAACATAGGAAGGGCATTAATGACAACTTACACCTGAAAGGGAGGAGTTAAGGGGAATTTCCCATAGGAAATACAGTTGTGGCAATGACTTTCTGGGTTGGAGACATACTCTCTAAATGGAAAATAATTAGACTTTTTTCTGCCACCAGAGACATTCCCAAACCAAAACCTCATATTAACCTTCCGACCTCCCCTTCAATTTCAGTTTGAATTGAATACCTTTCTTTTTCATAAGGTTGTGAAATATTGTTTCAGATCTGAATTTTTAAGCCGTCTGTAGCACACTGAACCAGAGCTCCACATCTCCCATGCTTAGGACATGGGCAATTCAACATCTTTTCAGGGCTTTGCACTTTGGGTCTAGCTGTTTAATTGGATGTTTCCCAGAAATAATAGTCTATTTTCTTTGTGGTCACCTACCTCAGGCAACCAGCATCAGCCCTGGAGCACAGTTAAATTGCACTGTTGCTTCCTGTAATGAATTTCCCTGCCTGTCAGAGCATCTCATACATCTTACCTTTGTTCTAAACAGAAGTAGAGAGGAGCACAAATTAACAGGCAGCTTTGTGCTTCTTTCATTTTTATTGACAGCATCCTGAAGTTCTAGATTCCCTTAGCACCTCCAAAGAAGTGATAAGTGATTTAGCTTTTTGGGGACAAATTGGTTCTATTAACTCTGAGTGCCAAATTTACCAAAAAATAACTCATTAGCTGTGCATAATGATTCACAGGGTGCCCTGCTCTTGGCTAGATCCCAAAACCCACATTCGTGTACAAATGTTCCTATTATGGGGTGTGAGACTTACTAATGGTATACCATACGCACCAGTACATTCTTCTCTTTCTAACAAAGCGGTTTTCCTACCACAGATGAGAAGTGACCAGATTTTGAAGGGTTAAACATATTCCAATATGATAAAACCTGAGCGACCACAGGAATCAACCTATCATTCAATTTCCCTTTTTCTGTTGCTACCATTTGAACCTAATGTTCCTTCCTCTACATTTAATAAGCAAACAAGGGAGCCAGCAGAAAAAATTTAGTTAAGTATTTGGTTTCTGCTGCTATGTTTCAGTTTTCTGGAAAACAAAAGAGCTCATTCTTTCTGTTCCTTTTGAAAAAAGCTGCAATTCACAAACTTCTCCTGCCCCACAACTGGCTTCTCACACTTTGATGGGATGGAGCCTTCACAGCTGAAAAGCTGTTTTATACTGTGCTAAATGGGACTTACTTTTCTGTGTGTTTAAGAGGAATTTGTGTAGTTACAGATCCAAAAGAAAAGCAGTGGGTAATGTGAAAAAGGGTGGAGATTGTTTCTGTCTTCTCATCTCTTGGTAGTAAAGGCAAGACTGTGATTTCCCTTTGTTCTGAATACTCCTGGTACCTTCTGCCTAGACAGCAGAGACAGAGCAGCCCCTTAGAAACGTCAAGTCCTTGTGCTAATGACACTGAGAAACTGGGAAAGTGTGTCTCCAAGCCAAGATGAAATATCCTTTCCATAATCCAAGGAACAGTCAGGGAAACCCCCTTTCTGACCTACCAGTGGAGGCAGTGAGGATGGTGACTGTGCTAGTGGGGCAGCTGAGGCACTGACAGTCTTGTCCCTGCTCCACTTCAAGCTTCCCCTGTGGCCTCTGGCTGGTCATTTGGGGCCCACCTGCAGTGGCATAGTGTGGTACAAATCATTCCTGAGTCCCCCACTGGATTTATTCTCTCTTATCATTCATCAATTCTCCTGTGTAAGCATTCTACCTGCTGTGGAAGCAGGGGTAGGAACTCTTCCCATTTCCTCTTCAGTGTTGGTAATGCTCTGTGTCAAAAGGCTTTTATTTCTGCTCCTTAACTTGGTAGCTGGAGTTCTGCCTCCATGCTTCCCCTTCCCTATTCTCTCAGCACTTTGGCTATTAATTGAGTTTTCTAGTGTAGTAAGCTGAAGTTTTTCACCACATAAATGATTCATTCAAATGAAGCGAAATTATTGAGCAAAAGTTAAATTGGGCTTTAATTTGCCTCAGGTCTCTTTTGGGCCATCTCCTTGCTTGCTCCTTTTTGTGGAAATGTTTCCCTCTTTGAACGTGGTTTTCTTTAAAATACTATTTGAAAGAAAAGGAAAGAGGAAAAAAAATGTGGTTTTTGGGCATCCCTACAGCTGGTGCCAGGTCCAGGAGATGTCTGTTGTCTGAGGGAGTTCATTGCTCCATGAACATCCCTCCTGTCTTTATTCAGGTCTGATGGCTGAAGGGAAATGTGGGAAGAGAATGGATGAACAGCTGTAACAAAATCCTGGTTCCTTGATTTTCACCAGTACCCCTGTTTCAGTTCTGTGGCCAAAGGGATAAAAACAGTGTCTCTTCCATTTTGCAGGTAATGGTGGTTTTAATGCTTTTGTCTCTGGCCTTCCAGAAGGGCAGGTGTCCCTTAGCCTCTCCTCTAAATCCTGAACCTGCAAGTGAGGACCCTCGAGGTGCAGTATGAAATCTGCTGAAAAATGAGATGCAGTATCATGAGGAATATAGTTACAGGTACAGGGATCAGTCACATCCTAATTTTGCCAGGCTTGCGTGAGCAAAGATTGTTTCAATACTGTGAGGCAGCTACTGCTCATGATGTGGTGTATCATTACAGAGGTTCACACACAGACTGATGCTTCAATACTGTCACCTTTCCTTGAAAAATAAGGTCATATTATATGCAAGATAATACTGTATTCATGGCTTAATATTTTATACAATTAAAATATTAAGCTAAGTAACAGTGTGTTGGGGTGGGTGTGTTTGTGTATATGTGGTGTAAATAAGTATAAATAAACAAGTATTAGTGGTGCAATAGCACTGAATAATTTATCAAGACCAAATGAATTATTTTCAGCCTCTTAGTCTTGAAAATTTCAAACTAAATTCCTTAAGTTCATTTAAAACTTTCTTTTTTCCATAGGCGTGTTGTGGTAACAGTAGTTGTGTCAGGGTATCATAACTAGCTTAAGGGTATGATGGCTGAAGAACTTCCCCAATTTCCCCACTTTCCATCAGATAGTCTGATGAGAGATTTATACTTTTGTCTGCAAAATCTGCTGCTTTACTAATCAATAAATTTAGTTTGTATAAGTCCTAGTTTCTGATGGAAGTGGTATAAAGGTTTGAGAGCAAATTAATACAGAGCCCAGAGGATCAGTGAATACTAACTAATAACACCCCTCAAGTATCAAAGTGAGTCCAAGTGGAAAAGGGAGAACGGACTGATCAGAGACAAACTGATGTAAGCAGCAATAACAGTAGCAATATAAAATGCCTTTCAATGTCACTGCAGAACAAGATTTGCCCAAGACACTGCAGCAGGACCAGAGCACCCATGAGCTTGCAGAATACACAGTTTGCCTGTGCAGTGTCACTATAATCAGAGATTCCCATCATGGTATGGTAACCCTTTGATTCTGATTCACTCCTTTGCTTCAGTGCTTGCCTTGGGCCTCACCAGATCCATCTGGCTACCTGTCTTGCTTTTCCCACCCTTGTCACAAGGACTCCTGCCAACTGCTTGTCTCTCAACATTCAGCGTTTACTGCCCCTGAAAGCAGTGCCTTCTGCTACTCAGGGAAGACAGCACTGAGGAGCAGTGAACTGGCAGATTGACAAATAAGCTGAGACTGACCCAGGGCTGGCACCCTCCAGAACTCGCTTATATTTTTGTGTTGGGCATGATTATCTCTAAGTGTGGCCCTGATTCCAGCTGTCATTTTAGGTCAGATGCATAATATCAGTTTACAGAACAAGTGTAGCTAAAGGACCCTCATCCGTCATATCCAGATGGAGGAAAAAAACTACAAACAAAGAAAGTAGGTATCAGCAGTGCTTGGGACATGCTATGACTCTGGCACTCCTTCAGCACAGGAAGCTGGGCAGTGGCACCAATTAAGATAGTAACCTACACTGTAACAGTCTTCTGTGAAACTGCTGTGTGCTGGAGAAATTAACCCGAATACCTCGACAGCACAAAGATAGAGACATTTTCTTCACTGGGGCAACTTGGGATATATTTGCAAGGTAAAGAATAGAACCCAAAGTACTTGTACCAAAAGGCAAAATATCACACTGAGCAAACCTTCCATACAGACTGTTTGAGAGCCTTCTCTTTATCAGAAATTAGCACTGATCTTGTAAACAAGATGTCCTTTCTATGAGGAGACTGTTGCTACACAAGGCAAGAACTAAATAATTCATTCCTTGTTGATGTCACCTTAAAATAGGTTGAAATTCCTC
>VYZQ01047889.1:0-10837 GCA_013400655.1 Mystacornis crossleyi | reverse complement strand
AACTCCATATTACATGTCCCCAGTAAGACCTCCCTTCCATACATGATCTTCCCTTTTGCCCCTTGAAGGTGTGCTGTGTTGGTCTCAGAGTCCATGAATGTTTGAGAGGTTTTAATGAAGCCCTATTGGTCTTAAATGCATGTGATTTTTTTTCATAGAGTATGTATCTTCTGGACACAAGGTTATTTTGCAGTTATTTTCATCTCCTTTCTTCCCCACACAATCAACTTCCTTCTAATTAACGTTGCTCTTCACTGTATAAGTTTTCTAATGTCCCAAGAATACAATAAGAGTTGGAGTATATTGTTCCTGAAAAGGAACAGGGAAGTTAGGGGGCTTTTATGTTATGTTACGTCCTGATGGCAGGATTTTAATTTGTAGTGGAAATGAGCAGGAATTACTTATTTCCCTGATACAGGGCATTTTGTGTGGGAAAGATAATGTTGACTAATTTTGTGTGGGAAAGATAATGTTGATAATGTTGAAATAGAGTTGCATCAGCTGAAGATTGGTGCAACACTTCAGGCTTCTACAGTGTAGTACTGCCACAAAGTGTTAAAATCCTTCTAGTAAGAGTAGATATGGATATTAATTGAGATGAAATATTAGAAGTAACTCCAGTATATAATGGTTTATTTCAAGTATGAATAGTAGCTGATTATCCTGCAATAGTGGAACTATGTCTTTGTTAACAAACCTAAGATTGTTCTCTTTCTTTAGGAACAAGTGAACTACATGTCATACAATGAAAAATCTGACATCTGGTCTCTAGGGTGTCTTGTGTATGAATTATGTGCTCTCTCGTAAGTATGGCAGTGTGATAATAAATGTGGAAAAATAACTGCTAATGTAGGTGTGATTATATTTTGTGTAGATGAAAGCTTAAAGGTTTCAGAAATTAGTCCTAGATTTTTATTTCTGTATTGGTCTTGACATGAGGTAATCAAAACAAACCTAGATTGCAGGGTTTTTTCATAGTCTGATACTTTTTTTTTCCTAAAAATAAGTCCTGTAAAACTAGTGAAAGAATTCAAGAAAAATTTTCTTCTTCAGGCCTCCATTTACAGCTTACAACCAAAAGGAGCTGGCAGAAAAGATAAGGGAAGGGAAATTCAGGCGAATACCATATCGTTACTCAGATGAGCTGAACGACCTTCTCAGGGAGATGCTGAATGTAAAGGTAAGAATCATTTACTGACTTTTCCACCTGTAATTTGAGCTAGAACTGAAATGCTGTTTTTTCTTCTCAATTATGAAACAAACCAACCTGAAGTAGTGGTTGTTATCACCTTGTCACCGGCAGTGTCAGTTGTAGGGGAAGGAGGGAGGAGTTGTGCTCTGAGTCCATCAAAGGCAGCAGCAGCTCCAGTGTCATGCCAGGGTCACAGGATGCCAAAAGGCTGCCTCAGTATTGGCTTACATGGGATTTCCTGACAGCCTGCTTACTGAGGTCTTATAATTTCTGGGTTAAAATGGTTCCAGTGTGTTTGCGAGTTGGAAGGGGCTGTTTTGTCTTCATTTTGGGGTTTGCTTTACATGGCTAACGTATAGCTTGTTCCCCCACTGCTGGTGTGGGGGAGGTGAGAAGAACATGGCATGGGACAACAGAGCTGTATCAAGCACCCAAGCCTCCAGCAGGTATAGATTGTTCAGCAGAGTGTTAGCTGAGAAATCTGCTGACAGCTGCCTCTGCAGACTCACTCACCCCCTTCTGACTCTGCAAGGAGAAGGTGCCTGGGCTGGGAGACACAGACATGCAGCTCTGGATCTGAAGGCTGGTAACAGCCTCCTCCCTTAGCTTTTATCATCCAGTTGTGCTACTCCTTCCTAATTCCAGTTTTCTCCAATCTGTCCTTCACTATGTAGCACCTCAGCTGGTCTTGCTTGGGAATCTTTGGCCTTAATGTTTCTTCTTACAGATGGAACCTGTTGGTAATGTCTTTACTTTAGGATTACTGCCGACCTTCTGTTGAAGATATTCTGAAGCACCCCTTGATAGAAGACTTGGTGACAGAAGAACAGAAACAGAATTCTGATAGAAGAGGCTTAAGACCATGGGAGCCGGAAAGACTGCAATACTCAGATGCTGCAGTGAATGATCTGAAACGGAAGGAGCAACAATTACAGGAGCGAGAGCAAGCCATTAAAGAGAGAGAACAACGTCTGGAGCGTATGATATTCCATTTTGGGAAGGGGGTGGCAATGGGATTCTGATTCAGCTGGAGGAAGAAAAAATAGACATTTTAATGCACCAGGATGTTGTAGTCCTGCATTCACCACTAGAACTGTGTCTAAAGACCAAACCAAGAATGCTTAGGGCTTACTCTGCTATACTAGCTTCTGTTTTAAGTTACTAAGCTATAATTGGCAGTTTAGATACGGAAGTCTGGTTTGTGAAGATTAATAACATGAGTGGCAGTTAGGAAAGTATACAGAAATGTAGGGTCTGCACTGTGCAGTGTAGGTTGCTTTTCACCTGTGTAAGTAAACATTGCCTATACTAACCTGTAACCTAAGGTGAGCCTGATGTTGGAGAAAAAAATCTTTGAGTAAACTGTCAACTGCTTTTATAAAAGCTGCACCCCACAGGTAACTTACCTATGAGTCTACAGATGGCTGGTCCTCAGGTGCTGGCATTTCCTGCCCGCATAAAATATCTCTTTGCATATGCAGTAGGCTCTGCAATACAGTTTTTAACCATATGTATTTTTTTTTTCTGAGCCTGAATAACAGCTGCTACTGTTGTAAGCAGGGTGTTTAGTCATACCTGAATTATAGTATCTGGTATATAAATATTTAAATCTGGGGTCATGTGTGCCATGAGTTAATGTGCCGAATAGAAAGTTGCTATCTCTTCCTTGTTGGAGACATGTCAGAGTTTGGGAACAGGAGCGTGCCTGGCATTTCAGAGTACTTGTCAGTGCTTTGTTAGTGCATTGATAAAGGTGTATCTACACAGCAGTTACACTGTTTAGAGCCACAGAATCAGAAATGTGGGTGCATCTGCCTGGCTATTACTGCTGTCTTTCCCTGAAAGAGAAGCCCACCATGCACAGTCGCTCTAACATTTACATGCTCACCCTGCATATTACCGTATTTCTACTTCCAGAGAGAGAACGGGAACTCCGTGTTCGGGAGAGACTGGCAGAGGACAAACTTGCTAGGTATCTTACTAACCTATAATAGTCTATATTAGAAACTCTACAGTCTTACGACAAAAAGCTTAAACTTCTCTTCCCAAACCAGGGCTGAAAACTTGCTGAAGAGGTGCAATATCCACAAGCAGCAGCGGGAGGCAACCTATGCAGAAGGTCCAGGTATGCAAATATGCAAGAAGGTGCTTGCACAGGTCAATGTAGGATGGTGTGACCAGAAGAAAACCCCTGGTGCTCAACTTGCTCGGCACAGCCCCCTTGGGCAATGTAAAGCCCGGCTATGGCTGCATGGTTGGGAAGAGACTTGATTTTCTGCTTTGCAAAAGGATTTAATGAGTGATGCTCAAGTCTGAGTTAGCACTGTTTGCACCGCAGTCTTGTGGTGTCTGGGAAATTAGGTTCTTGTGAGCTAAGGGAAGTGTCTGCTTGTAACCCAAACCTGTCTCAGAGCTGCACTTATTTTATGTATGGATGTCTTTTTACAGACCTCTGATTTAGTTAATTTTAATAAAATTGCAAATGTCTAATAAATTCAGCTTTCATTAAACTTAGAAAAACTTTTAACATGGAAAATATTATTTGTTGCAAGAGACCCAGCTGTGACTGGTGCATCATATAAACTATGAAGAATACACACTGCTATTATAGAAAGAAAAACTGAGATTTGAAAATGTGCTAAAATACTTCCTGACTGCCTCTGGTCCAATCTGCTTTACAGTAGTATTTGATACTCACTTGGTTGTTCAGTCCTTGCTATCATAAGGGGCAGTATCATCTGTTTATTGCTCCCATCTTTTATTATTAAAAATAATATTCAAGTATCTAAATGCCTTTTTAGATAGGGGTAGGATTAGTGAAGGGCTGGGTCAGAAGTAGTACTCTAGAACAAAGACATGTGAACACTCTTTAACATGCAGTAACACTCTCTTCATTTAGTTTTGGTCTGATAAAGCAAGATAAGCATGTCACTGCCTCCAAAGCAAATAAAACTGAAGTAGCCTTGGTTCTTTTTTTTTTCCCAAGAAGTGCCTATCACAGCAGGAAAGGACACAAGTAAAATGCCCCTAGAAAGTGAGTGCTCCTTGAGCAGTTTCTAATATTTCTGTCAGCTTTGAGAATTCCACCCGTCTTTCAACTTCTTGTCTGACTTAAACACATTAAAGAATTCGAGAACAAACTTGCTTTTGGCTTTCTGATGTTGCATCTAAAACTGAATGACTGAAGGCAAATGAGCTTCAGCTCTTGCTTCTGTTCTTCTGCATTTCCCACCCCTTTACATGATATTTTGACCTTACCAGGTATATTAGTTTTTGAGGATAGGTAAAACCAGTCCGGGTGGTTAATACCTCAAGATTGATAATGCAGCTAAGTTTATTACAAAACTGACCAAACCTTGCAATATCTGTAGAGCATGTGATTTTCTGCTCTTCCATTTCATTCCATGGTACTCTTGTAACACTGTTTCTAAAATTATGCCCATTCTCTTATCAATGGACCAAGTGTTTCTCCAATATTGGTACTGACATTGCTTGCTTGTATTTTCAGTTGCTCAAATATTGCTGTATTTTTCACAGCTGAATTGCATCTCACACACCTCTTAGATCCCTATTTTCTCCTAAAAGTCCATTGGGTGGCTCACTTGACAGCAGAATGGAATACCAAAAATCCTGGTTTTTAAGACAGTGTCCTAGATGCTGCCTGATTTTTGCAGGGATTTTCTGATTCTTAGTGAACCATTTAATGTTAAAACAGATCTGACTTACAGCAATGAAGCTACAAAATGCTGAAATATTTGCTGGCTTTTTAAACTCCTTGCTCTTTTGTGCTTATTGCATCCTTGCTGTAGCCTCATAAATTGACAATTAAAGCTTCAGTGTTAAGATTAGAATAGTTAGACCTTTCATTGAATAAAAATCACACCTTAAGGTGGGCCTTGTGAAGTTGGCTCTTACGAGAGGCAACTCAGCTGTTAAAATAGCTTTTTGATGGTAGTTTTTGTACTCTTGAGTCATTAACTGCCTTTTGATAGTGGCATGCTCTAAGATATACTATGAAAATTCCTGTTCTGGAGGCAGCAGTGAAAGTAACTTGTTAATTTTTTTAATGCATCTCATCAAGTCAGAGCCTAATTTGTACCTCAGTGACTTAATACAAGGATAGAGTTGGAACAATGTGGGTAAGGTACAAAGACCACTGGACAGGTTGAGTCTGCCCCTGCTGTGAAGCAAAGACAAGGGTTTTTCAGTAGCTGAAAAAAATTAAAAAGCTGAAAAGCTGAAAACCTATTCTGCATTTTCTTTTGGAACAGGTTTCGGTTACTGTTTATTTAATTTCTGTCCTTCAGAAGAAACATCGTGTCTTTTCTTCTTAATCAACTAATATTTCCTTTGGTATTGGGAGGTGCACCCTAAAAATCACTATGGCATATATGCTTTTTACCACCATCATTTAAAAGGCTTGTTTTCAATTTTTTTTCTCAAAAAAGAGAAAAGAATTGTTGCTGTTAACTGAGATGCATTTAATTAGATCACTTAAAGCCACAGGTAGATGACAAAATGGGCACCAGGGTTAAAAGCAATAAATGCTGCAAGATGCACTAATGCAGTACTTTTTGATTTCTTAAGATAATGCACCCCTGCTTCCCCTTTCTACAACCAAGAAGAACTCACTCTTTGATGGAAGTGAAGAGAAAGCTGTGCCTCCTCATAATATGGAAAACTATTTCCTTACCAAAGGGAAAAGCTCTGATCTCAAAAGGCGTCTATATGCTGCAAATCTACGGGCTCAAGCACTGTCTGAACTGGAAAAAAACTATCAACTAAAGAGCAGACAAATCTTGGGCATGCGCTGAAACTGTAACAGATGTATTTATCTTTGCAAAGAAGATTAAATGTATAGTCAGATACTTGTGCCTCCCTCTCTCAAGCTAGAACCTACTGAAAAACTATTTTAACAGTTGTACAAACTCTTAGTTCATGACAGGTAGTTTATGATAAATGCATAAGATGCTATATGATGAAAATAGGTAGTTTTGATACCAAATAAAACAAATTGAATTAATTGTATTATTAAAGAAAAATATTTTGGTCATCCTGTTTACCATACTTTACTCTTCTGAAAATATAAAGAATGAATATGTATAAATGATTTGTTTAAATCTGATGTGAATAACTTTTCAGGTGAAAAATGTAGAAATCCACAGTCTGTAGGTTAAAATGGTGCTGTATGTAATGCACCGTTGTTGATAAAGGAAGTATTGATAATCTGTATATGTGGGAAAACAGTGCCTTCTTTTCTGCATTTGTAAATATTTTTTAACAAAGGAGTACAAAGATTTTATGTTGTCTCTTCCTACTAAGTGACCTATTAAAGCAGGTTACTTTTAATGTTATGTTTTGACTAATGAGTGGGATGGGTCAAAATAATATAATTTATGAGTTTATATTCCTTTCTGCCTGAGCAGCTGAATGCCTTGTCCATCAGCTCCTGCAAGGCCTGTGTCAGGGCAGGGCATTTGAAATAACCCCTTCTTTGCCTTGCCTTGAAACTGTTATAAACTGATCCCCTGACACTGCTGCCCAGGATGGGACACCATCCAGGGTATTAGCATCTGTATTTTGGGGCAGGGCAGTTGTCCTTTAAATAGTAAATCCTTATTTTCTTGAAGCTTAGGAGGTATCTCCGTCTAAACCTTAACAATGCTCTGCTGGTGTAGGAATTGCTCACTCAAGGTGGTGTAAATTTCATGCACTAACTTGGACTCATAAATTGTAAAATATCTTTTGAAACTGTAATGTCTGGAATATTTTTTATATTTTTTTCTCTCTGGATCGAAATGACATAAAACATTCTTAGAAAACAGCTTGGTTTCAAAACATTTGTCTCCTTTGCACTATGAATGTTATATGAGGAGGAGTTCTAGACGGTTTTTACTTCATAGGAGAGAATCTTGTTTGAAACATCAATTTAATTTGACATACTAAATCATCTTAAGGGTCCCTTCCAACCCAAACCATTCCATGATTTGCTTATAGAGAAGTACTTGTGTAACCCAGCAGTAGATCTGCTCTAGCAGATTCTTAACCGCCCAGCAGAACTTAACATTTGCTTGCAGAGTGGTTGCTGTTTTCACCATAACCTTTGCTTAAAAGAATTAGACATGACTATTTTGTTTGCTAATGTAAAACAACCAACAGTCTGGTGGTTATGCCCCAGCACTAGGTGTGGTGGGAATGTCTGGCAGGTGTATACACAGCCAGAGTAGCTGTTGGATGTGCGTCAGTGCAGCTTTCCTCTGCATTCTTTCATATTTCTGAAGCTTCTCACACGCATGTGGAGGGTGAATCCCTGCTTTGTCACCATGTTTTCACACTCAGATTTTTCTGTTCTGTTCCTCAGTCAGAAGACCTGCAATGGAGTTCTGGCCTTCATGTGGGTCTTTATGGTTCAATCCATAAAACATTAAAGGGTAGGATATGCAGTGGTGTTCGTACAATCTGAAAAAATATGTAGGATGCAGGAATGTTTTGTCGTCTGTAAAATGCAGGTATCAGTGAGAGGAGGAAAACAAGCAGCCAAGAAAACAAATTAGTAGTGGTTCATGAAAGACCATATTTATAGAATCACAGAATGGTTTGGGTTGGAAGGGACCTTACGGATCATCCAGTTCCAACCCCCTGCCATGGACAGGGACACTTTTCACTAGACCAGGTGGCTCAGAGCTCCATCCAGTCTGGCCTTGAACACTGCCAGGGACCATCCCGGAAGCATCCATAAATTCTCTGGGTAACTTGTTCCAGTGCCTCACCACCCTGCCAGCAAAGAATTTCTTCCTAGAATCTAATCTAAACCTACTCTCTTTCAGGCAAAAGCCATTCCCCCTTGTCTTATCACGGCATGCTCTTGTAAATTGTCATCTTTCTTGTAGGCTCCCTCCAGGTACGGGAAGGCCACAATTACGGCACCCTGAAGCCTTCCCCACACTGAGCAATCCCAATTCTCTTAACCTTTCCTCATAGGAGAGGTGCTCCATCCCTCTAATCATCTTGGGAAAGGGCTGATGTTTACAAATGCTTTGCTTTTAACACGACCAGATAAGAAAATGGCTTGAGAGTATTTTTTTTCCCTTGGAACACACTTTTCTGCATTTAAAAGTAAAATGCCTCGAGAGCACTGTCTGCGGCTTTCCTTTTCCTTGAATTCTCTAGTAACCTCAAGATGGCACTGTTACCTTGTCATTTATAAGAACGTCCTCTAGTATACATTCATGCTAAATATAATCTCTTATTTACATTTATTTTTACCTGTTTTGTTCTAAGCACGTTGCTGCAAGATGCTGACTTGCTTTGCCTACGGATGCTTTAGTACTCGCTAGTGCAATTAATTATAATTATCTCCGATTTGCCATTTTGCATCTTTTATGTGTATGTTATAAAAATAGCGTCCTAGTTAACAACTACACTGTTACGAATCCGAAATGCTATAGAGAGTGCAAACTGTATCAATCACAATGGCAGTAATAAATGAATACAGCTTACATTACAACTGTAGCATTAAGCTGTTTAACTGCGTTACTTACAGTGTCTTTTTGGAGTATTATCACTCTAATATGATAAATGCAGTATTTCTTGAGGGTTTTGAAATAAGAACTTCCTACCAGTACGTGTCAAACATAGTGAAAGGCATCCTGGAGATGGTCTTCATTCTCTCTCAGGATTTTTGGTTTGGAATCCTGAAATTCACATTTTTCCACAAGGGCATAAATTGTTTTTCCAATAGAATGTGTGTAGCACTGGAATCACACTCAGGATGCAATTTTCAAACATATTCAGGAAATAGAAAATTCAGAAATAGAATATTTATGGGAATGGTGACTGCTTATGGAGTGTTTGCAAAACATTGCCATCATGCCCATGGATATACTTAGGTCTTAAAAGGGAAGGTAAGTGACTAAATATGGATATGGCACAGCTTAAGCCTTCCAGGGTAATAATGGTGTACACTGTGCAATGTTGTGAGAGAAATTAATTAATGTTTAATACAGATGTCAGGGATTTTAATAATATGATTAGTTGTGAGCACCTCTGAAATTAAAGAGTTTTATAGGCATAAGAACGTCAAGGATAGCCTAGGAGGGAAGTTGCATCATCTTTGAAAAACACAGACCAGTTTCCTGATTTTCAGCAGTCATGCCCTGTGCCCTCTGCAGCCAGCTGAATAGCACTTAACCAGTGTGAAAGTGCTGGCCAGCTGGGCAGATAAAAAGCTTCATAAAAATCAGACATAAATATAGAAGACCATCAAGCTTCTTCATAAAAGTGGGAGATGCCACCTCTGTGTCTCCATCTCTTTGAGTCCCTTTGCAAGTGTGGTCCCTGCACCCCAGAAGGGTTTTCTCCGTGGTGATCTGCGTTTCTCCAGCTGTGGCAGACCTCTGGCTGTTGCTCATCACCCATTCCAACAAAGGGATGTGGAAAATATGTGCAGGGACCACGATGCCGTCAGTGGAGCTGATGCTGTGCCGGAGAGCCAGTACCCCTTGCACGGGGTGTTAACAGAGTCTAGGTGTAACAGTATATAAAACTTCTCAAGAAACACTACCTGACAGCCAGAACCCACTGTTCTCTGTCGTGTTCTCCACCTCCAAAAAAAAGTAAAACACCAGTAGCAACATTTCCAGGTTTTTGCCCAGCTTTAGTGATTATTGCTTAGGGCCGAGGGTTTATGACAGGCTTTCCCTGTGGTCCCCAGCCTATGGTTTATTGATCCCTGTGCTTTCACGCCTCCTGCTTTTTTTGTTTAAGATTCATAGCCTATGTTTAGTGTTTTGTGGTTTGCTAGAGTAAATTATAAACTCCCAAAAGATACAATTCTCAAATTCTACCCCTGAAGTACGATTTGTAATCTTCTTTCCTCACTATGCAGGGTTCATCTCTGTGTGGTCTGTGTTGATTGATACTGGGACTCCTCTTAGTTTAGCTAATGAAGTCCACAGAATGGATCAGACACCGGAGTGAAGGAAGGGGTGGATGGGTGGGGAGATGTTAGGTGTAAATGCAGTGTAGGCATTTCTCTTCATGAGGAGCTCCCGGGGATAGAAAGGAGAGGCAAGAAGAGACTTCCCTATCTCCCACGGTCCCCTTCTTCCTTCAGTACCCATTTTCCAGTCAATACATACCATAGTTTATTTGATCACTTTCATGCCAGGGGGCACGAAGCACTCCAAAACTGAACCTTGCTGGAGCCCACCTCTGCCTGGCCATTTTGCAGGGGCCTGCAGGTGGCAGATGAAGAATTTGGGCAGTGGTTGAGCTGGAATAGCATTTTGCCACTTCTGATTTGCTCCCAGCTTTCACAGCAGGATGAGATCTTGGTCCTTTGCTTTTCACATTCATATGTGTGCCTGGGTGGAAGTTCAGGGTCACTGGCGTGGCTGCTGCAGTTTGAAATGGACTGTTTTTTCATTTTTTGTGTTGCCTAACCCCCTCCTAACTGCAATAAAGCTGATGAGTAAGGACACAAAAAGATTGCCTCAGAGGAAGGAGACCAAAGCACAAAGTTTATTTTTGATAGTGAATAAAGTGTTTAGTCCTCATAAAAAGTGTTTTCTCCTAAACTCCTTCCTTCAAACTCACAGGCTGAGTGATGATGTTTTGATGTGATGAGGTGCTGGCACTCTGGGG
>VYZQ01047873.1:0-13988 GCA_013400655.1 Mystacornis crossleyi | reverse complement strand
ACTGATGGACAAGAAAGGCAGGCAGGCATTTCCCTTCTCTTCCACTGATGGTATTCCAGAATGCATTAGGTGTTTTTTGAGATATTTTTGTTCCTGAAGCATCAGGGATTTACTCCCAGCCAAGGATAGGTGCTGATGGGGTGGTGGCGGATCCCAGCTGGCTTTGTTAATTTGTTTCATTTTCCCAGCTGTTGGGCTGTAGGAATAGCCACGGGTCAGCTTTGATTTTTTTCTTTGGTTGTTTTTTAAGTATCACCTAAGGGCTTTAAGGAGCACAGTAGAATACAGCATTCAACCAAGGGCAGCTGGAGAGGTCAGCCAATGGATCTGATTTTACATGCAGGCATTTATGTAAATACTGTGCAAGATATGTCTCTGGTCCATACAAAAATCTACACAAAATGGGAGGTAGCGCTGAGCTCGCACATGCCCTTAAATCTCTTCTCCCTGCTTTATGCAAAACTTTTGAAAAGCGTCATTTGCCCTCGTGATGTGACACATCTGCAAATGCACTTAAGCATCCCTCCGATGAAGCAGAAAGCTGCCAGGGAATCAATGCAGAACCAGCAAGAAAACAATCATTATAAAATTAAAAAAAAAAAAAAAGTAATTCTTGCCGATAAAAAAATTTCAAACCTTAGTAACAACTTTTTTTATGTTTCTGCAACCGAGGAGGAAAATAGAGGAGAGCGCAGCAGCCACGCGCTGCACACAGCCACACGCTCAGCCAGGCTCCAAGGACACACCAGTGAAATCCACGGAGCGCGGGGCAGAGCCTGGGGGCTGCCCCGCTGCGGACAGACACGCAGGGAGCAGGCGTTCCGCTGTGTACGGCTTTTGGCTGAGCTGCCAGATGTTTGTTTCTCCAGATAACTCGAATATATATTTCTATATTCGTTTGAGAACCTGACCACAGATAAACCAGGTCCTTGTTCCTTCGCTTCGGCTGATAGATGAGAATAAAACTTTGTTTGTGTAGCACGCTGGTGTCCATCCCCAGGGACCCTGCCTGGCTAGGGCTTCACAGCCTCCAGACAAAGGCTCTTGGAGAGCCAGAGGGCTCAGCCCTGCCAAAGGAAGTGTTTTTCTCTGGCATTTGTTGAAATGGTCATGTTGAAAAACCTTTTCAGATTCATCTTGAAACTTTCAATGTGTATCTCTAAGAAACAAGCAGAGAAACTGCTGAGAGATATTCCTGTCCCTTTTAATCACACCCTCCTGTTGATTTAAACCAAGACTGAATTTTGCTTTTTTTCTTCTGTCATGATGGATTCAGATAAAATAAATGAATCGAACAGCTCTGTTTCTCTAAGAATTCATCATCATGAGAATGCATTGGGACAACTGCTCTCTTCCACAGATATGTGCCATACCATAAAAGATTAATTTTTAAACTAGTTCTGGAGGAAAAAATTAACTATTTAGACTGTTTGGAAGTGGGACAAGCCTGGCTGCACATGCTTCAATAAACATTTGTTATTGCCCATGGAACCTGCCGAGGGCAGGCAGTGGGTCCTGCTGGGGTCCTGCCTCTGGGCTTGGTAGTTTATTTTGCTATAAAGAAGCATGAAGTCAACAAGTTTCCCCCTGGGGAGCCCTGGAGGGCAGAGAGGGCTGCACTAAACCCCAGCCTTCCTTTGGGCTTCACATCTCTGGTGGCAGCTTGAGCTCCCCGCAGCGGCACGATGGTCCCCGCTGACATCCCTTCCCTGACCTCAGACACAAGGATCAAGTACCCGGGGAGTGTTTCTGCCACCATCAGCCCAGCTGAACAAACCAGGGAGTAACTGAGTCAAATGGCTTCATCCAACCCATTTTATTTACTCTCTCCATCATCGGGCCCCGTGGGAATCACCACTGCAGCAGAGGAGCAGTCTTGGAGCTGGGCTCAGCCGCTGCACAAAAAGGCTACATTTAAAAGCCAATTTATCCCACTGTTGCTACCATGAGGCCAGGAAATTCACACCAGCAGGCTCCCTGGGGAGGTGTCACTTTGGCTGTTCGGTCTGGTCCAGCATGTCCTGAGCTCCATCCCATCCTGTCAGGGCAGGCACAAGGGTCTCAGCACCCTTTTTCCTGCACATGAGCATCAGCAATTTCTTTTCCAGCTGGAAAGCAAGCACAGCCTCAAAGACCCACATGCACCCACCCATGGAAGTTGTGTATAAAAAGAAGAACACATTTTAATACAATTTTATGTATGAAAGGATTTTCAGCCTTCTCTGACTGTGGGGTGGAAGAAAGGTTTTGCAGCACTTGCTGCCATGGTTGGTCCTGACAGCCAGCCTGCTCATCTCAGATGCAGTTCTTTTTCCTTGCTAAAGGCAAAATCAGGTTTAATGTCATGTTAGCTTATTTTTTCAATGTGATATGTCCCAGTGAGGACACAGTTCAACTGCTGGAGTGAGCGTTTGTGAAATAACACGGATTTTTGCCAGGGACCTGGGAGGTTTTGCTTCCCCTCTTGCTGCCAGCTGGTGCTGCGTGAGTGGGATGGGGTACGGATGCACAGCCCTCATGGGGCTTTGTGTTTATTTTTTTTAAAGATTGAGCCATGCTGGGGTGTTCCTGAAGGATGGATGAACAGGATCCAGGATTTGGGAACTTAGTTTAAGTATTGGTTCAAAGTCTTTGCATAACTAGATGGTGAGAGATAATGTTCCTGTCTCTTGTAATATTATTCTTTCTTCCCTTGGCTTGAAGATTCAACCAAAACTGATCTGGAGCTCAAAAGATAAGCTCAAGATAAATCAGGAGACAATCCCCATGAAATGTTCATTTTGGGGAGTCTCTGAGTAAGGCTCTGCTCTCCTCACATGAAGCAAGAGATGGCTGGGGTGTTGGGTAGCACCTGTTTGCATCAGCTGTGCACAGCTACAGCCTGGGGGGATAAACGCTGGATGTTTTAGGCACAGAACTGCCTTTACAGGTGAGCCTGAAAGAGCATTTTGTTGATGAAGCATTATTTCATTGGAAAATCCTGACTTGGCATAATTTCTGTTTCTGGCAGAAAAAAATTTGTTTACAAAATGTTTTTATTTCAAAAGCAGTTTTGGGGGAAATGTGTTGAAATTGGTGAATTGGGATAAAAGTCTTCTGCTCACCACCCATGACTTTTTCTTTCCAAATTTATGTTACGCTACAAGCGTTGCCTTAATTTGAACTTTTAACAAAGATTTAATCCAAAGGGGTTTTCTGTTTGTTTGGGTGGGCCTTTTTTTCACAGCTATTCTGTTTGTGCAAATATCCTGATTTGGAACAAGAAAGAATTTAAAGCTTTTTTAAAAGGAAAAAAAAAAGTGATTTCTATTCAGGGAAGGGTTATTTCTCTCTCAGCCCTACACATACTTAAAATCCTATAATTTACATATCAAGATTTACACTTTCAAACCCACTGGCCATGTGGTTGAGGGGACAAGTGTAAACATACAGTTGTTGTTATTCAGTAAGTGCACATGTGGCTGCATGTGGGTAAATCACACAGAAAATTGTATTTATCCAGGGATTTCTACTGCTCCCCGTATTTCTCACTATGAACTGCCTGTGACAACCTCATACCCAAGGACTTCATTTTCTGCTGAACTTCAGGACAAATCTAATCTGTGCCACATATGCTCTCAGTAATGAGCCTCTGCTAGGAGATCTTATTCCCTGTGTGCCCCAGCACTGCGGCACAGAGAGGAGCTGGAGGTCACCACACAGTGACCAATACTTTTTCCCAGATGCTGAGACTCCTTATGCCTGCAGCAGTTGTCCTCCTCTGTTGTTATCCACGACTCAGTTACTCCTCTTACAGCATCCTGAAATAATAACACTATGTGTATGTATATACATACTGTGTGTGTGTTTAAATATGCATAACTAGGTATTAATACAGATTTTTTTTTGTAATGTTTTTACATCTTCAAGTTGCCACAGATGCATGCTTGCTACCTTGGGGATGGGCTATTTGCCCTTCAGAGTTGCGGCAAAGTCCCCTCTGACTCTTCCTGAGCTGTTGGAAATGTCTGGCCGATTTTGTTTCCCCTGCCTGGCTCTCTCCACTCATGGCGGGAGAGCTTGCATGATAAATGATTTGCAGATTTAGCAGAAGGATCATCTTATCCCAAAATTTCCAAGCTGAAAAAATACTTGGAAATAAATGACTGTGACCTGTCATTTCCCATATGTTTGTATACGGCTGGGGATGATGCCACTGTGACCCGCTCAGGGTCTGGATATACAAAATAACATTAAAGTTGGTCAATCAGGAAATCTGGGTCATTAATTTTTAATGAGTTTTGATATTCACCTCCTGCTAGCATAGCTGTGCATGTTCTTAAGGAATCTTGTTGTATTTGTGAATATCTCCATGCCCTTGCATGCTTGAGCACAAGCTGTTCACTCCTGGTTATTGCAGCATCATCCCTGCTCAGGGTAAATCAATCATAGACCAAAATCTGTGCATTTCAGGTTATTTTTGTCTTTCTCCTCTTCCTTCTGAAATCAGCCCCCCAAATTAATTTGTCACATAGTTTTCAATACACAAAGGCTGTTTCCAATTTTTATTTGTTATAAGAAGAATTTAATTCTTCCTTTCAGCCTCTCAAACTGATTCTCACTAGTCAAAATTATTAGCAGTAAATTCTGGCAAATTTCTTTGAAAAGAGCATATCTCTTGCACAATGAGCCCACAATGATGAGATGGCTGGATGAGGGGCAGCCCCTGGGTACAGGATTAGCTTCTTTATTTATTGTTGAATTGCAAAATATTTGACTCTCTTCCATAGGAAACAAGTGTCTTGTGGCTGGGCTGTTGAAAAACATGTTCAGCAAACCAGAAAGTGATGCTGTTCTTAGGAGGAGAGAAGATCAGTTCAATTGGTTTAACTTTATGCCTTAATGAAGATTTATTTAGCCTCAGTTGGCAAACAGCACAGTGAAATATTGGTGTAATTCCACTGATGGGGCTGGAGAACATCCCAAGGTGCATATACAGACACCCCTATTCAACTGTGATTCCTGGATTTTGGAGGAGGAAGCACTTTAAAGAGCATTGGCCTGCACATGTTGGGGAGGAAAACAACAGTAGCTGAGAAAAGGAAAGTAGGCAACAAATTCCAAAGAGATTATAATTGGTACATGATTAAAATCCCATATTAAAATAATTTCCTGCCCACTTCTTTGAGACTTACTCTTGACTTTTCCACAAAAAGGTTTCTGTGGGAACCCTGGTGTGAGTTAATAAATCAGGTTTATGATTCTTAGTTAATAAATTGGCATAGAGCCATTGGCTTCTGTATTCAGAAGAAATTAAACCAAGGAGAGTAAGTTAAGCCCCTGTGCTGGCCTGCAGTGAGACCTGGAGGTTGTCCCTGCCCCAGGCGTGGCCAGGCTGCTGTGGCTGTGTAGCTCTGACCCCCTTCAGAGGCCACAGGTCAGTGGGATGGTTCTTGGTGCACTGCCAGTCATTACTTGCTGCCGCTCCTCATTCTTAGGCTTGTTTTGTTTTTTTTTTAATTCAACTTAGCAAAGTTTTTAATTCTAAAACAAACTTTAAAATCCTTGAAAAGGCCTTGGCTTGAAATATGCTTTTTTGAATAAAATTGTTGAATAACATAAGATGAACAAAGCTTGGGGGTTTTTTCCCTTCATTTTAAGCTTTCCCACATTTTTTTTTCCTTTTCTAATTGTGCCTGGTTTCTGGTTTTGATCAGGCAAGAATCAGAGCATGAAGAGATCCCAGAGCTACAGGCTGCCTCATGAGCAGGAGTGTAATGTGGATTGCTTTGGCTTAGGGCTCAGTGTTCACCTCAGTGCAGCACCAGTTTGGGCAAGCAGGAGGAAAACTGCAGAAGCTGGTGTGGCTGGTGGTGAACACCCCGCACTGCTGGGGACTATGGGGGAATGTTTCTTTTTCTCCTGCTGTTAGTGCCAGCTTCAGACTGTGCCACTGGCACCCAAAGCCTAACATAGGCGTGGTGGGTGTTTCCCTGGAGCTGAGGCACTGTGCAGCAGTCCACTGGCTGCCTCTGAACACGAGCAGGGGCCACATGGGGGTGACACAGGGCTGTGGGGTTGTGTGATGTGTTTTGAGGTCAGGGAGAGATGGGGACCATCCAACAGCAGCATTTGGCGTCTGTGGAAGCAGTAGCACTGTCCTTGTCAGGTCCCTACTACACTGCTCCTCTGGCTTTTGTGAACTTATCTTCTGTTCCTTTATTGGAAGGGTAAAAAAGGTCCATGGTGAAAATACAGATTTTATTAATAAAAATTTGCACATTTTTCTGGCCACGTCTGTCTCCGTTTTGCTGGCCACAGGTGGTGCCCAAGGCCCTGATGCCCTGCATGTGGGCCCTGCCTTGTGATGTGCCCAGGGTATTGTGGGGGGAGAGGGGACAGTCATGCTGTGGAAAAGGAGGGAAAAGAGTGGTTCTACACCCTGTCAGTACTGCTGTGCCAGCAGCACGGGTCAGGTGGTCCTGTGACAGGAGGAGGTGGATGGTGCTGAGTGTTTCTGGAAAGTCATCGCATGGGAATTGGACTGAAAAGTCCCAAATCGTTCTGATGTTGGTTCCTGCTATGTGCTGCTTTATCAGATTATATTTCCTCTTGGTAATTGACTCTTTTTTTTCTTTTTCTTTTGTTTTCCAGGACCTGCAGTAAGTATCATGGATTTTACTGTTGGATCAACAAAGTTAAGGCTTCCCCTTCCCCTGCCTTTCAGTGTCCTTGCAAAAGCACAGCATTTTTTGGTAGAGGTGTGTCTGGAAACAAAATTGGTACCAGATGCTGCTGTTGGTTTTGTTTTTTTCCCCAAGATTGTAGACAAATGGGGGGGTGTGTGGGGGGGAATTTTAAAATGTTTAACTTGCTGCCTCAAGGGACTTCCAGTAGTTTTAAACTCAGAAAATATTCAGTAAAAAGTTTTCCCTTTAAAGAGTTCTTTAGTCTGTCTCTGTTTAACAGAAAGAGTGCTGTACTAATATTTTAACATGTTAGTGGGTCTAATGGTTCTAAAGCTCTGTCTTGCTTTTCTTATCTGTTGTGTTTCCAGCATTTAATATGGGTTTGGTCGCCTCACAAGGGGAGCTAGAGGGAAAACCATAGCTTGCTTGCTTCTTTCTTTGAAGTCTTGGGTAGAATAATGAGCATTCCTACCAATGCAACCAGAAAATTTATGGGGAAATAGTTGTTTGAAGGGGTAATATTTGAAAATGTGTCAACTCCTCCTTTCAAATGTTCAGACGTGCCTTTGGCTGTGCCACCACATCCAAATCTGTTGTTCTCCTGCTGGTTTTGGAGTGAGAATTCATGTTTTGTTTGTACCCTCCAAGTTGTTGAGGGTTGGTTTAAAAAATAAATTATGGGTATTAGGTGCTTCTGGTTTTCTACCTTTCTTCCCCCAAAGGAGGAGGAGGCGGAGGAGAGGTGCAGGCTGTTAGCAGCCACATTTCCGTGTCTGTCATTGCACTAGCAGAGGCATTTCATGTTGTTCTCTTCCTATAGAGCCTCACTCAGTTGAAAAGGGCTCATTTTAGGGAAAATAAATTTGGCAACTATTCCTGGGTGAATAAATTTCCAGTTCTGTTTTGGTGACAAGAAGTGCACATGAAGCATGGGGGCTGTCTCAGCACCATGGCTTTGGTTCTCCTGGGATTGGCAGCACTGCCTGCAAGTTTAGTTAAGGGTTTTCAACCCTTTGAATTTTTGCTTCTATTTCAACTTCATTTTTTAGTGTAAAGACTTGAGAGGCGGTTGAGCAAAATGATTATTTGGGATTACAAATAAAGAGGATACTGGGATACTGCCTGATTAAGACTCCATATATACACCTTTAAGGGACATTTCCCCCTTGACTGAAGTGCTTTGACTGATATGAAATGGATCTGTGTAGCAGTTTGGTTGTGCTCAGAGGCTGTTATCAGCCCACACGCAGCCGGGTGCGTTGCTGCCTCACGTGTGCTGTCTGGTCACGTTTATTATGGCGATCCAACACAGGCAACATATGGTGCACTATTAATTTTTCTTTGTCTCTAGTTGGTTTCATTTCCTGGTTCCCACGGCACTATTGAATTGCAAATGGAGCACAGGGGAGATTTAACACAAACAAGACCTTTTTTTCCTTTCCTCTCCCCTTGCCCTTCTTTTAAAGACAACTCCTGGTTTAGTTAATTTTTGGTTTGGGTGGGGTGGGTTGGTTGGTTGGTTTTGGTTTTTTTTAATCCCGCTTTTTAACATAAGTAGTATTTGCCAGAGACTTCTTTAAACATAATATAAAATAAGTCCTAGAACCCACAGAACCACAATATTATTTTATTTCAACAGTACTGCATTTATTAGTTTCTTCTGTTTCTTGATTTAGGCCAGAAGGAATTGATTACTTCTTATATGTACAGCATCACACTGCTCTAACTGTATCCTCAATTCTGTTGTTCCCTAGTAGCAGTTGTTCTGGTATTTTATTCTTTTGGCTGTCGTAAGTTAGTTATGCATATAAAATTATTAGAGTTTGTGGTACAGGATTTGTGGCTGATGGATGATTGATTGTCCTGTCTGTGAGTAAGGGGTATTCTGCTCACATAGGCTATAAAACCTCTGTTTTGGAGAGTATTAAAATCACATGCGGGGTAGGAAATTTCTACAATTGAAATATAGACTTACCACAGACTGTAATTAAACATTTACAGTCACAGATATTAGCAAACACATTACGTGTTAGTGTGCTGGCTGGGGAGCTCACTAGCAAGTGAGGGCAGGGTTCCAAGTGTTTCCTGTTTATCTGTCTGTGCTCCAGTGCCATACATCTCCATAAAAATCTCCCTGTACACTTTATCCCCGGACTGTAACTGGTTGAGCAGGCGGTTGTTGAAGTCAGTGTTGTTTCTGGGTGAAGCAGGAGTGCTGTGGGAGGCATTACAGCTGCAGGGGTGCCTAGGAGAAGGGAGAACCCCTGTGCATGGTGTGGAGGGGGCTGCTGGAGCTGTTCCATGCCAGGAGAAAAGCCTGGCTCCGAGCGCGTACCCACAGCACGCTGGCACAGCCTGTGTTCGTGCTGTACCAGATACTCGCCTTGCTGCCTGTTCGTGTACCAGCTAACTCTGAACAGCTCCTTCCCGGCAATCTGCTGTCGGGCTGGCTTGCAGCAGGCTCTGCTGTAGCTCGTGGCGTGGTTCACGGCCCCTCGGGCTGTAAACGCCTCTGGGAACCTCCCGAGGAGAGCACGAAAGGTGAAATACCCTGAATGGGCTGTGTTTTATTCTGCTGATCCTGCAGGTGCTACCAGGAACTTCAGTGGGGTCTTTCCCCGCAGCATCAGCTGTACTTTCCGCTTCACTGCGAAGTAAAGCAGAGCTTAGATGTGAGCTGGGAGAGTGGCATCCTGCAAGGAAGCTAATGGATCTAAGAGGGTAAATCTGCACTGAATCAAGTGCTGGAACAGGAGTTTGAAGCTCAGTGATTGCTGCCCTGGCCGCTGGCTCAGCAGCTGCAGCCTCCATGGCCTCTCCCCAGCACCCAGGTGTTTCCTTTCCTCTTGGTACCCCCATCCCAGGGCAGGTTTGTGGCCAGGATCCAGTGTGTGCCATGCATATCCATGGCTTCAGGGGCAGCAGGGGCTGGGCACAGGCAGCAGGGATGGGTGCAAATTAGCAAAACCCTCGGTAAGTAGTCAAAGGGGAGCAGGAGATCAAAATCTAGGGAAAACACACTGTAGGTGTGACCTTTCTGATAGGAAAGTTGCCCCAAGAGGTTTCTCTGGAGTTTAGTGCCAGGGCTGGCTGGAGAGCTGATGGCCCCGTGCCCTGCNGACCTTTCTGATAGGAAAGTTGCCCCAAGAGGTTTCTCTGGAGTTTAGTGCCAGGGCTGGCTGGAGAGCTGATGGCCCCGTGCCCTGCCTGCTGCTATGTGATGTCGAGCTGCTCCAGGTGCATTGACTGACTTATCTCCCTTGTTCCCCCCCACAGGGGCAGTCAGGACGCGATGGTTACCCGGTAACTCCACTACTCCTTTTATTTTTATTCTTTTCTAAGCTGCGCTCTGTGGTCCTCTCCAGCTTTTTCTGTGACACTTGATTTTCCTTGCCTGTTTCAAGCTGCCTTTTTTTTTTTTCACTTTTTTCCTCCCGTCTTTATTCATTAGCAATAGCTTTTGAGGGATTTAGCCCTAAAACTTAAAAGCCTGAGCAATAATCTCCATTAATGTTTATAGGGATGAAATACTTGAGCCCTTTCATGGTTGTATTCATGCTCTTGCCTAAGAATTTACTGGAGTGAATTCAAGTGACGGCTTTGGGATTTGTCCCACTTAGAACTGTAAGAGACCAAAGCTGGGGACACTGGTGAAAGAGCCTCAGGTGTTGAGATGGATCCTCATTAGCCCACATCCAAAAATTTTTCCCTGGGAGCAGAGCTGTCCTGTTGGACGTGCAGGAGGAGGGAGTCCTTGTTCTGGCCAGATCCCAAACCTCAGTCTCCTGCCTGGCTCTCCTCATCCTCATCAATGCACTTGGATGGCCACAGTGCTCCAGCTCCCAGGGGCTCAGCAGCTCATCAGGGAGTGACTCCCAAGCACGCACTTGGTGTAAGGGGTTGGGAAAAAACACTGTGAATTCTCCATGTTTGTGGCATGGAGAGAGAGTTTCCATCTCTGCTCCTGCTTTTTGAATGGATGTGGTGATGGACAGGTGTCTGCACTGCCTGTTGCTCTGGAAGGGGTTTCTTGGCTATTTTTAGCCTTCTCCTTCCTGTGGTTGATGCTCTTTTCCCCTTTTTTTAAAAATTTAAAAAAAAATTTTTTTTTAATTTCCTGAATGAGTGTGTTAGAAAAACTCCCTCCTTGTCTCTGCCACCATGTGCCCTGGCCTGGTTCCCCTTGAGTGCCTAGAAACCATAGAAACATCTATTGAGTTTTATGTGTGTCAGGGAGCTCAAGAGAGGAGGATTGGAAGGGAATTCCAGGGCTATTTGCAGTTTTCTCTTCCCCTGGACCACTGTGATCTTCCCTGGGGAGGCCAGTAGCATTTCTCCAGAAAGGGAGAGGTGGGAGATGGGGTTAATTTTGCAGAACCAGCCTGTGCTGCCGTTGCATACCTGACACGAATGTACTCCACCAAATGATTAGGATAGATTAAGTTTGTTGTGAGGGGAGAGAGGGGAGGCTGTGGGCAAGCAGGGCTCTGTGTCCAGGGAAGGGGTTTGTCTCCCTCAGGTGGCACCTGCCCGCAGCAGTCCCAGAGATGCTGGGCCAGGAGGTTGGACAGATGCCTCAGGGCTCTGTTGGAAATTAGCCCTGGAATTTATTAGAAGTGAAGAAGTGAAATTTCACTCTAATAGGCTGTTTAATGTCAGTTTTAGAGTGGCTTTTTGCCCTTGTGGGGTGTGGCAAACACTGCTGGATTAGCAGTGCCCTAGGCAGGTTTGCCCCTTCCTGTCTCAGTCTTGTGGTGTAGCTGCAAAGCTCTGAAAACCAGAAACCTGGGAGGAAACAGGCTCTGTTCCCCAGGACAGAGCATCACCACTGTCCCCATGGGCAGCCTGGCACCTTGCCTATCCCAGCTCCTGGGGAGGGATTTTGGTGATGCTCCCGGATGGTGCAGGGGACTGGTAGTGACCTCAATTCTGCTGCCACATCTGCACTGGGAAAATGGTATTAACATCACCACAAGGTTTTCCTCCTCTCTCTTACCCCCAGGACCTGCAGTTCAGGTGAGCTGTGGGACTGGCCTTATCCTGTCTCTGAAATCAGCAAACAATGAATTACTACATCTGCATGGCTCTGTGGCTGCACTAATTAACTTTATCTAATAAGGACGTGGGGATAATTGTATTTCCAAAGCAAGATGTATACCTGAAAAAGGAGGAAACTAAACATAAAGTAGGCTTGGAGTATTATTCAGCAGAAGCATATGGACAGGTTTTATTAAATCCAGTTGCATATTCAAATGAATTTAATTATTTAGTTCCCTTCAGGGTGATCGAATAAATTGTGAGCTGTTTCAGGGGGCGGATGTTGTGAAAATGCAGAGGTAGAAGGTGGATATTAAGTGGTGTGTGCTGACACATGCATCCCTTGGCCATCAGTGCTTCGAGCTGCTAGTTTATAACTGAGCTGCAAGCAAAGGAAGCTTTAAAGGGATGAAGTGATCCAGAGCTCTGGAAATGGGGCTGAAAGAGAAAACAGCTTCTATAAGATTATTTCAATATTTTTGTACTTAATATCTTAAGAGGAGAGGTTGAGGCCTTACAATAAACCTTTACAGCAGAAAGAGTTATTTTCTTTATGAAGTTCTGTAGGTTTATGGTTATTTTTGAAATCCCATTGAGGATTTTAGTTTCCATTTTTAACCTTATGGCATATCCTACTAACAGTGTCGTAACAGCTATGAAGGATGTTGGGATTTGTTGCTCTTCTGCTCGTTTGATTTGGTTTTGACATCCCACTGACCATGGATCACAGCACATACCTCAGCCTGAGTTTCAGTATAAGGGCTGTATGGGTCTGTCTTCTCTCCTCTTTCCCCAGTAACATTTGAACTTGGCCCATTTCAGCCAGATTTGACAGAAGGACAAAGACTTTGTAGGTAATAGTTTAACTTTTGATACTGGGGGCTGGCACCAGGGCACCGGCACCTCCTGCCCTGGTGAGGCAGGAGCCATGCTGCCATACAGCTGCCTTGAGCTCAGGTTTGCACGAGGGCAGCGGAGAAAGAGCAGATGTGCAGCCACCACAATGATGGAAATGTGTTTCTTGCTGGGCAGGAGCGGGCCCTGGGACCGGGATCCCCTGGGCCGTGGCCCAAGCTGTGCTTCCTGAGGCAAGGAGCATCCGTGCTGCGGAGTGGTTCTCTCACCTGATGTGCTGTCAGTGTGTTGGGGTCATTTGTCCTCGTGAAGCTGGAAGGGGAAGGAGGGGTTGGCTGTGCAGAGGGCTTGTGCAGTGGGGCTGTGGCTGCTTTCGTGAGCAGGGCAGGCAGCTGCATCTGGGCAGGAGGAAAAGGAGAAAATGAGGAGCAGATGGAAGAGCTGAACTGTGAGTGCGCTTTAAGCTGACCTTTCAGAGCAGGAGGGTCTCTGCATTGCACAACTGTTTAATTGGGTATTAGAAAACACTTCTTCACCAAAAGGGCTGTGAAACATTGGTCCGCACTGCCCAGGGAAGTGGTGGAGTTACTGTCCCCGGAAGGATTTAAAAGATGTGGCTCTTGATTTAGTGCTGGGGTTGGCAGTGCTGGATTAATGATTGGATTTGATGATCTTAGAGGTCATTTCCAACCTGAATGATTTTGTGATTCCAAGCAGTGGCTTGTGCAGTGCTCTTAGCAGCCTTGCCCCCATCTCTCTCCCTGCCTCATGCAGGGATGGTTCTATATTTGCCTTCAAACTACTCAGTTGCTCTCCTACCTATTTCTCCTTTTTCCCAGTGAAATGCTGCCTTTGTGGTTCACCAGAACCGATTCCCTTCTCTCTCTCCATTTACTGGAAAGGCCTTTTGAAGCCAGTCTCTGTTTCTTGAGAGTTTCTTCTGCCTCTACTACTCATCCCTAGAATCAGTCTCAGCTACACTGCTACGTGACATCCCAAATGGAGGATTGTCACTTCAAGTGGGAAGAAACCAAAAGAATGAAGTTGATTAATGAGGGGAATTATTTCATGTGCATGTCTTCATTAATAGAAAGCAGAGCAGGGAAGAGGCTTAGCAGAAGAAAAGTATGATATGAAACAGAGTTGTCTCCTATTTTATACATTTCCCTTAGAATACTAGGATTTATTTTTAGTTGAGCAGTGTTACTCATTTTGTTCCTCCAGTGTATAATGTTTGCTTTCTGAATTTTGTTAATCATTTGTGTGTTGCCTGGAAGAACCCAGCATCGTCCTGCCCATCTCTTGCAGCAGTGGGAACCTTTTGGGAAGGCAGGGAAAAAAGGCTTCATGTTCTGCCTGCTTAGAAGTAATGCAGCTTGTTACTGAAAGTAATTCAGCACTGAATTTCCAGCTCTGGGGTCCCCAGCA
>VYZQ01047872.1:9418-19763 GCA_013400655.1 Mystacornis crossleyi | reverse complement strand
TCTTTTTCCTCAAAGAATCTTAATTTGTGCTTGGAGAAAACCAACCTATTTTAAAATCCAATCTTTCTCCTCACATAATATCCATTTTCTATGAATAGCAGTATTTATTGATTCTTCTTTAACTGAAGCTTATTAATTAGAGTGGTACTTGTGAAGTAGCTGCCCTAAGCAAGATTAGTGTGATCTACAAGTTATTTTTCTACTAGGTTTAATCATAATTAATTATATATAACCATTTCTTATAATTCTCTACACACTCCTAAGCTGATCTCATGGTTTCATCTGGCACTTCTTAATTGTCTCATGTTGGGAAATGACAAACCAGAAAAAATTAAAACCAGGGTATTAATGAGTGATTTCTTTGTTTCTGAGTTATTTTTCAAGTAGATTTTGTTTGCTCACCAGCAATACATGAAGCACCCTCATGGGGGCCAGCAAGTGACTGCCTTGCCAGAAAGGAGGCTGATGAACACAGCCAGAACAGCCAGAATGCCTGTATAACCTTTGAGCTTGTGTACCATATCTACCTTCTACCTTTTCTAAAACATAAAACTGTAGTCTGAAAAATGTCCATAAAGATTTTGACCTTTGAAGCACATATGCTTAAATCTTTAAAAGTATTTAGATGCCTAAGACTGGACTGCAATAGATATTTAATTTTTACTGAGGTCAATTATTGTCTAATAGGATTCTGGACCAACAAAACATTTAGCCACCTAATTCTTGCTTACTTTTAGATCACAGAATATCCTGAGTTGGAAGAGACCCACAAGAATCATCAAGTGCAACTCCTAGCCCTGCACAGCACCATCCCCAAGAGTTACACATGTGCTCATGAGCGTGTTGTCCAAACACTCCTTGAACTCTGTCAGACTTGGCGCTGTGACCGCTTCCCTGGGGAGTCTGTTCCAGTGCCCAACCACCCTCTGGGTGAAGAACCTTTTTGTAATATCCAACCTAAACCTCCCCTGACACATTTCCAGGCCATTCCCTTGAAGTCTATCACTGGTGAGAGAGAAGAAATCAGTGCCCGCCCCTCCTCTTCCCCTTATGAGGAAGTTGTGAACTGGGTTGAGGTCTCCCCTCAGTCTCTGCTCGAGGCTGAACAGACCAAGTGACCTCAGCTGCTCCTGGTATGGCTTCCCCTCAAGGCCCTTCACCGTCCTCATGGACCTCCTTTGGATACTTTCCAATAGTTAAAAGTCTTTCTTCAATTGTGGTGCCCAAAACTGCCCCCAGGACTTGAGGTGAGGCCACCCTAGTGCAGAGCAGAGCAGAACAATCCCCTCCCTTGCCCTGGGGCCTGATGCCCCCCAGGACAGGGTTGGCCCTCCTGGCTGCCAAGGCACTGCTGATTCGCATTCAACTTGCCATTGATAGGAACCTTTCTTCAGTGCTGTTTTCCAGCATTTCATTCCCTACTGTGACCATACATCCACAGTTGTCCTGTTTCGGGTGCAGAATCTGGTAGTTTCTCTTGTTATCTGCATTTAAAGGCATTGAAATAGCTTTAGAAGTGTAACTCATGCATGGTGCTAAGAAACTGAATCACGCTATATGATGGCCAAATCTTGGGAGAGATGAGCCTGAGCCATGCCTTGCTCCAGCGCTCGTGCTACTCTGACAGATGCCCATTCTGTGTGTGGGGAAAATCTCTCTTCATGCATGTGTGTATGCAGGGGCAGGGGCTGAATTAGTCTTGTGCTGTTTGGGAGAGCTTAACTGGCTCCCAGGAAGGTCCGCTACCTCCACAGGGACTCAGAGAAGCACTAAAGGAGATAAAAAATAGAACTTAGGTGTGCTCAGGGAACTGTGGCGATTTAAACTACTGTGAATTTAAACTACGAAGGTTGGATCTCAGGCTTGTGTTTAGAGAATTAGAGTTACTGTTTTTTTTCATGTAGCTTTGCATCTTTGGGGCCAGGCTCATACCCAGGACCACATGCGGCCATCTGGTCTGTGAAGTGTTGAGGCTGGGTGTCTTCACTGCCTGCATGGAGAGCCGTGCATGCTCAGGTACAGGCATCTGCTCTGCAGGTGTCTGCATTTTGTCAAATGAATCCTGAGTCCTAGCTTGGTGTTAGGTGGCTAAAGTCATGACTTGGATCACCTCCACAAACACCAGTCACCAGTCACACAGTCAAAGTATAATGCAAATTTCAGGATAAAAGAACCTGACAAGGAGAATAATATGCTCAGGACTTGGCTTTCATTTACACTAAACCTGACTTACATTACACAGGTGTTAATAAAGGTGCCTTACACACCTATTACATGCAAATTAACCACAATTTAAAACAACCTGACATGGCCTGAGTGATATATGGTGGCTTTAATGTAAAGGAATAAGGAAGGTACCACTCTGGCATGCTTGTCGTTTCAGAAGAACAGCCTGTTCACATGGCAGCCTGCCTTGTTGGATCTGATTTTAGCAGATCTCTGCAACTTTTGCTTAATACAAACTGTGGTTCAGTGCACCTGGAAACTGGCACATTAGCTCCCTGTCTCGGATGAGTAAGTCAAAGGATGACCATTATCTGCAGATGTGGGATAAGTGGAAGAAAATGGTGTGAGGCTAAGCAGCACTCAGACTCTTATCTTCTACCTGTAGCTGTGGAGAGAAGCAAATCAGGTAATGAGCAGAAACAGCTGCTGGAGACCTCGCACTCTACCATGTCACTGGCCCAAAGACATGTCTAGCAAACCAAAGCTGGAATAAATATACAGTGCTGAAAGTGAAAGGATGTCTTTTTCCCCCTCTTTTCTAAATTTGGATAGGCTTTTTAGTTCCTAAAAATAGGAAAACCAGGATAAATTGGAAATGCAATCTGTAACTGGAGCTTGTAAGTAGAAGATGACTAGCACTAAATTGTGGTTTTACAGACAAAGGCTTATTTATTGCTACTGACTACATAAAAAATTTGTGGTGCACATAGAAGCCAAACTTCAGATTTTGTCATGCTTAATAAAATATTGAATTAAGCGGAAGTGAAACTACCTGCCATATCTAAAAGATAGTCTCAATGCCCTTTCAATGCTTTATTTTAAGACCAAGTACAAAAGGTTTTCACCTTACATAATTAACTTTTTATCATTAGGATTCAGAAAAATTGAATTGTGTTGGACACAGGTCATCATAATGAGAATTTAATGGATCTGTATTACTATGCAAGTTAAGCTTTGAATATGTGCTAAACGCATTACATTACCATTGACCTATGCAAATTTCCAGCTCTGTGACTCTTTTTTTCCACCGCTGCTGCATTAAGACCCCCTCTTTCTCCTCATCTCCTTAAACAATGATTTCCTCATTTTCATATTAATTGCATCAGTTAACTGAGATAATGCTCCCACCGAAATGAGCAATAGGATGAATCACTGAAATGGTGCAGTTATTCTTTTTGCTTAACCAATTTCACAGGACCTTCACAAAGAACTGCCTTAATTTGACTTTATATAATTGCTTATCATTAGGCACAGCAGCCCCGTGAAGTACCTTTATTTATTTAAATCTCATCTCTGATTGATGGAAAATTAGTCAGTTGCATATCTGAGGAACACAGATTGTTCTGCTACCAGGCAACTTCGATGTAGAATACCCTGGAGAACTTCAAAACCAGCAACCGCTAATGCATGCTGAATATAAAACACAGGGAAACAAAGTGCAATGGTTAATGACATCCAGGAGTTCCTGTAGAACAACAGTGATGTCACAGAACTGCCTTACCTGCTCCTCACTACATTTTCTCTATGAAAAAGGAAGGACAGGCAGATGTTGTTCCAGAAGAGATTATACCTCTGGCTTCAGCCATGGATATTCTCTGCCTGTTTTTTACAGGGGTGATGCCTGTCTATCACAAAGTGTGAACACTGAGGGTTATAACATCCCTCCTTTTAAAATTAACAAAGCGCCCTACATGGTTTGGAGTTCACTCAGAAAGCTTTAATCCACTTCTCATTTTTAATATTCCTAAAGTATTTATTCAGGACAGCTCAAAGGAATTGTTCACGCTTCTCTTCTTTGTAAGGAAAAGGGTGTGTGTGCGGGGAATTAAAATTTCTAAGGCAAATTATGCTGTTATCATCAACTGACATACTCAGAAAGGATCTAGAAAGGATGCCACCTCCAGCATAAAAGAAGCCATAGCATATTATCCTGTCATGGGATTTGAGTTGAAGGATTGCCTCCAGGTCTCCTCGAAGCACACTGTGTACTTTTGTCCCTGTAGATGAGACTACCTGTCACTGAAGTAGATATCAGCAGTCATTAAATCCATATAGTCATAATATTGTTCTTCCCAGACATCAATACTGTGATTCATTTTTCCCCTTACATTTGCTCCTACTCTAATTCTACACGCCAGTCTGCCGTCTCCCTCCCCAGCAGAAGCCTCAGTTAACCTTTCCCTTCTTGCCAGGCTGTTGTGGCTCCTGAGGAGCACAGCACCCACGTGGCCCTTGGGACTGATGCCTCAAACCCTCTTCAGCCATTTGTACATGAGTCAGAGAACTCCCAATGAGCTGAAAGCAACGACAAAGAATTACACTGATTATTTCTTCAATGTGTTGCCCTTGGAGCTGTATTAAATACAAACTAAAGAGAATATTGCCCCATGGACTTGCAGTCAGAAGTATTAACCTTGGAGTAAGGGCTGGGAGGGTTTCAGTTGTTTGGGAGGGTTAAATTTTGGTTAAATTCTGTTCCTGTGAAATCACAGGTAAATGAAGTATGGTTTTGTTTCTCTTTGTTTCTGCTACTTTATCTCTGCCCAAAATACCTGCAAAAAAGAAAGTGGTCCTTTCCCTGGCCTGGAATTATACACATGATCAAGAAAATTGGATTGATTTTTGTGGGGAGACTGAGACCTGAAAAAGTAGCTTTCCATATTAGCAGTGAAAACCAAAAGCAAATTTATAAACATTACGTGATATTTAAGTTGAATGACGTGTTTGCAGGATTTCATGCATCATTACAAAACAGGACATGCCCTGAGAAACCCAGACATCTGTTCTATTGACTTCATTTCACAATCTGGAATAACCCCTGATCTCAAAGCTAGCAAACCCTCAGTAATGGCCACCTAAAGGTAAGTTTGAGAACCAATGCCAGTGAAAGTCATATGTGCTTGCTTCCCAAATGCTGTCTTGTTCAAAGTTTAATTGAGCTGAATAACTTTTTTCCTTGTTACTTGACACACTGCTTCACCTTGTACCACTGATAGTCTCACACATCAGGATATAAACTCGCATGTCAGTGTAACCACAACACGGGGGCCAGCCCAAGGCCAGGGCTAGATATGAGCATGCTTTGTATGAAGATGATGTCCTTATCAACACTTCCAAGGAGTTTTTGTGCTAGTTAAGCTGCCCGCATCCTGGTTGCCAGGGAATGTTTTGCAAGTCTTTACCTTCCTCATGAGTTTTCACAGCTCATCCTTGCTTGTAAAACAATTTGCTGTAAAAAAATAGGAGACTATTTCCCTAACTGAGTGCAAAACATGGAGCTATTCCAAGAGGCAAGTATTTGCAATTAGGAGACCGCATAGTCTTAGGTATGCTTAAGTATCTCACTGTATATTGTCATTTATCTGTAGCTGCTTATTTTAGTTTAAAATGGCTAAAATTAATACAGTTGCAGGAATCTTTCCCCCACAAACCCTTAACAGCAACAATAATGACTGTGTTAAATCAGACCTCATTGCAATGTAATGAAGCCTGTCTGACATATTGCAGGTATGATACTAAGTAATTTCTTAAATTATTAAACTGTAATTGAAAGTAATAGTGCAGATTACTTTTTGACACACTTAAAAAAAGACCTTGGCATGAAAATAAGGACTGTAGCATGACTGATTGGAAATAATGATCAATATCTTAATTTTAAGAATAGCCACAAGTTCCAAGTTTAAAATCAGAACAGGAAAAATAATTGAATTGTCTACCACTCAAGCTACTCTTGACACTTTGACTTCTGTTTAAGTATAGAGGACAAATGGAGGTATATATTTTACCTCACATAATGGGAAGATCTAACAAATTTGGATTAGATATGCTGAAATAGTTATGGAAATCTCAAAATTTAGAGAAAAAAACTACTTTCCTAGATAATTTTTAATATTTAGAAATGCATTTTCACTCTGCAACTTCAAAGAAACTAGTTTCACTGAAGACCTTGCTGTTGTATAAAATGGATCATTTTATGCCTCTGGACATTTTGTGTTTTCTGTTTCACCCCACTTAGAGGTTAGGTGCCATTATATATGTTTATTTGTGCACATGTTTTATGAAACTAGCCATACCCTTGCACCTCTGCTCACTTAATTATATTTACTCCAGATCCAGTGGCTTGATGCATTTAGGCAGCAATTTGAAAACAAAATCAACAAACCTTTGGATGTATTTTTAGATTGTTTAGCTTGGGATATTGTGGCCATGAACTGCATGAGAATAAAGGTATTAGATTAACCTGATTGTTAGTACATTTCATGTGGTGCTTGCAGGAACTTTTCTCACAAAGCAATTTTTGGTTAAAAATCAAATGTTCTAAAGGAAAAAGTCAGATTCAGCAATACTTTTATTGACATACTGAAATGTCAGGGAACACATGCGTGAGGGGGAAAGGAGAGAGGGGCACTGTAGCCCAGTGATGAGAATACCTGAACAGATACAGAAAGTCATAGGTTAAACCTCCACTCCCACCAAAATGATTTTTTCTTATCAGGAGATGGAGTTCTACCTTTCAGTAGGACAGAGTGAGCTAAAACTATTGTCTTGTAATTGCATGGAGACCTACGGTATAAAATACCAAGTCATCCCACTGAAGACACAAAAAATATTGCCTATTTTAATGCAACTATGCTTCACAGTTTCTTGCTCACTTTGCTGGGTTTCCTAAAGTGAAGCACTTTTGGTTCAAGGACATCTTCATCTTTAGCTCTTGTTTATTTTTCTTGTCACTGGTCTATTGCTCTCTGGAGGAACATTCAACATCTCAATGGCATGGCTTACATGTGAAATATACAGTTGGTTCAGCACAGAGGGCTTCATTTTAGGGCTCATATTAGTGTGTCCCTTGTGAGTTGATATTATGCCGTTTTTGTCCTTAGATCTTATGGAGAAAGCTATCATCCAGTAAATTGCCTTAGTCAGATAAACATTACCAGATAGATCCCTTCCCGCCTCTCTCAGCAATGGGCTCTGCAGAAGGAAAGGTCATTGCTCATTCTCTTTTACTTTATCCTGCTCAATTGTTTCTCATTGTATCAAGACAGAGTCAGTGAGTTTTCACCAAGGTGAACTTAGGAAATAATAGTAACATAAACACACAGCTTAAGTGAACCAAAATATTTGACGGTTCAGGGAGAGTGTATTGACTCTTCCAGGAATTTCTTTATTCAGTTTAATTCTGCCCAGTGTTCAGGGGTGTGTAAACCTTTTCCACCCCCTTGAACTTCTACTTTTGCTCTGCAAGGCCTGTAGAAAAGTTTTGCAACCTTCCTATAATTTGGAAATGGCTTTGTTCTTTGTCTGCCAAGGGTTAAATCCTATTTAATTGTTTTTCAGCGTAAGAAAAAGGATAAAGGCAAAGACAAAATGAATAGAGTTATCAATTTTTGACTGTGTCTAGCTTGTCTGTCCATAGGCAGAGAAATAACTCTTAGTATGGCAAATATTATGACTTGGTCTCTATCAGCAAGGAAAAGTTGGGGTGGAATGGGGGATGTAATTTTTTTGTCTTTGCTCTAGCACTGCTGTCACCTGATCATGCTGCATCTCCAGCCTACTGCTGTCCTGGCCACGCAGACCCCAGCACTGCCTCTCTTGGAGGCATTTCTAACTGGATAGTCTAAAATGCTCCTTGCCTAACTTGCTGAATTATTGAAGAATTCAAATTCTTCAGGATGATGGAGAACCATTCAGGCCATTACTTGTTTCTGGACTGCGGTGGTGTAAGTGCACTGTATTTCAATACATTCAAAATTCAGAGCATTTTAAAAAATTGAATTCCCTTTAGATGCTTCTTGCTATGACATTTGAGGTAAAATCAGCATCAAGCATGGCCTTTTTAAAGAATCTGGCAAGAGCAGTTCCTTTATGGTAGGCACTATTTCAATGTTATTCATTTGTACTGGAGCCAAGAGTTGTGCATTTGAATCTGTTTAAAAGTAATTTGGATTGGATCAGTTTAACTCAGAGACCATAGAGGGTAGACTGATGCTTTCATATAATCAGTGAGTCATATATGGATTGCAGCCCCCCCTAAATATCTCAACTAAAGCTTGAGATTGCAGTGTGCATTGGAGTAAGAGATGATGTGACCAAGGGGCAGCAGTTAGCACTTACCCGAATGAGACAGACCATACCTGGGGTTTGTGAGTGCTAATGGGCAGGAATTACACAGACAGTCCCAGATCAGGCTTTGAGCATGTGCTGAAGACTGTGTGAGTGTTCTCTCTGATCCTGCAGGGATTAGGCTGATTAAGAGAGCGAGAGCTTCCAGATGCAGGTTTTCTGGTAACCTCTTTTTGCTACAATCCTTCCTTTTCTTTGGGTGTGAAAGGAGTACCATAGCCACAAAGCTTAGGCTCAGCCCCACTGCTGGGTATCCCTTTCACCATGGGAGGCTCACTAGACTCTCTTCCACAGGTCAAGTTTGATTTTTGATCCTTAAATGGAGAAAATCATGAGAACTATGAGACCATTTGGCATTTCTCTTTTGGCATTCAGTTGGGCATGACTTACAGAAGTAGTCGAGACATTCTAATGGGGAAAGCCTTCTTTGCTTTTATTTTCCTTTGAATAGCACAAACATTTCAGACTTTTAGGTCAATAGTTTGTTGGACCTGTGTTATCTTCGTACTTGCTACTTCTGCAATTGGAAATCCAAGCCTGTCAGAAAATGCTTGCTGCACATTTTCGTATCCTCTGCACACATACAAGAGCTCCATTCAATCTGGGATGCTGCAAGGGTTGTTCCCACTGGCAAACTGATCTCTGTGCTGAAAATCCTGTCTTCAATCCTTTAAAAATTACAACACATTCAACTGTTTCATTGGTAACTGTCTGGCATTCACTGGAAGCTAGTCAGGTTGTGGGAACTGACTTTGGGCAAACTTGATTTTCTCTGTGCTCTAGCTATTATATCAATCTACCTTTTCTGAATTTTTCCTTAATTCTAAGAATCAGAAGGAAACTAAATAGCAAAAAGGCCTATGCAAACACTCATCTCAAACCCATACACAATGTGTGCTTGAGAGCAGCGCTCTTGATCAGTAGGAAAGGTACGCAGCAAAGCTGCCTGCAGAATTGCTCTCATGTTGGCCAACAGGCCCATCAGTGTTCTGCTTTGTGGTTCTTTCAAGCTCCTGTGACAGAGTGTGTACAGAGCAAAAGACTGCTGTTAGCAGCATTCATATGGATCTGCCTGCTCTGCAGTGTGTCTCAAATATAAGAGAGATGCCACACTGATTCAAGCTGAGGATTTACTATTCTGATATTCTGACAATGACTGAAACCAGTTGCTCTGGAAGATATAGCTGTGCAATAACTGAGAAGTGAGGTAGGTTGGGGATGGCTTCTGTATCCTGCATTCCAATTTTTCTTGCAAAATACCACCCCGTTTTTATACAAAGTAAACAGACCTTTTCTTCCCAACATCAGGTTGGAAAGCTCTCATCTTTGTCTAGAGATCAAGGTGGATATTATTAATTTCTTTGCTGTCTGGATGACTCAGAGCTTTCCTCAGACATCGTTACTGGGAAAAAAATAAAGTATTGGAACACTTGTCGTCTGGGTCCAGAACTGAAATGAAATTTTTTTTTTGTCACTATAACACAAGGTAATTGCATTGCATGCATTTGTGTTGCCTGTAATGGGTTTGTTCGCATTTTTTACCTTTTGTGAGATAAGAATAAGGAGGAAAGCAAAGCAGGCACCAAACTTAAGAGACTATAAAGAAGTTTATTACTAGAACTAAAAGTAAAAAAGGAATAACAAGAAATTAAAGCAAAAACCCCTTTTTTCTTCCAGCACCTCTCCCTTTTACCCAACTCACACAAAGGATAACAGACTATCATTTTGGTCAGTATAAACCTTCAGAACACTTCTTCTCCCTCCATCCTCCTCCCTCCTTCCACTAACAATATAAAGACACAAATTTAGGATTATTTCAGTCAGTTTACCACTCTATAATAGTCTTCCATCAGTTCATTTAGGGAGAGGAATCTCTTTTGTCCGTGCTATGGGGCTTTTTCCACAAGAAACAGTCTTCTCATGGCCTCAATGTCACAGCACAGCAGCCGCCCAGGATGGTTTTTCTGTTGGCATGTGTGATGCCCTTTCCTTG
>VYZQ01047857.1:4092-49450 GCA_013400655.1 Mystacornis crossleyi | reverse complement strand
CCTTTCATTTCCCTCTCTTTCCTCATGGTTACAAGGAGTCCACCATGAGTCTGTATTGTTAATTCTTAGCTCTTCAGTAACTTGAATAGTGCCTTGAACCTTTCCTGACAAATGTCAGTAGTTAACCTTGACATGTTTTTTACAGACTCAGCTGCTGTGTTCTGGTAGCATCCACCCTCTGACAAACTGTTTTCATTAAGAGACAGTAACGAGTATTACATTTGACAAAGAAACTGCTGGTTCCCAGGACAGGCTTGGTATCTTACTGTTTTCTGCGAAGGTGTGGCTGTCTCAAGTTGCATCCCCAGAGCTAAAGAGCAGAGCCCAGGATACATCTATGGTAATGATAACGACAGTGCACTGAGCACAGTGAGCCTTGTGAGGTACAGGAGCTGCGCTAACTGCAGTTGAGGGCTTTTCTCAAGGGCATGAAGCTCTTCACTGAGCACAGAGGTGGTGCTCTTCAGCTGTTTAAGACTTTATTTCTGCTCTCCACTCCCTGTGGATTTATGTTCCAGCACCACATTGTGAATTGTACCTGTCTTCAGTTTCAATTAAATTCATGAACACAATATGACGAACACAGCCATCCTCTGAAGCCAAGAAAATATCAAGGTATTTTAGGGAACATCCACCTTCCTTTGCTCTGGTACCCACCCTGTTCCTGCAGTAGTACACTGAAGAATTTATGGTATGATATCTAGTTGTGGTACTTCTAATGGAGGCTTCAGGAGTTGGCTACAACACAAAATAATGTGGTTTTTTTGGTGGCCATGTGAAATGCAGATAGATCCTTTTCTGAGAGCTGTCACACTGGGAGGCAGAGCCCTGGAGTTGGATCTTTATGTGCTCAAATGTAAGGCTTGTGTGTAGTTGATGGCAGGAACTGGGACCTGAGGATAGAAATGTGTGAGATTAAAATTGTGTTCCTTAGCTGGCAAAACCAAATAAGATTATGTTTAATGTCTGGGCTAAGGGAAAATTCACATTATTTCATTCTCTTGGACTGAAATTGGCTTTTTGCTTAAAGGGAAGAAGTGTATTGCTATTACATTTATAATTAAAAATAACCTAATCTTTGTATAAGCAGATTTAAACTGAGCTCTTATTTTTACACCTATAAAATTTTATCATTAACATTTTTATATTCCTGACTGACACATGGATAATAGCATTGTAGTAGATTAAGTTTTGAAGCAAGAGAGATGAGTGTAGCTAGATGAATGTAGAATTACACAGGTGATTTTTCATATTCTGCTTTTTCATGTGTCTCCCCTTTATCAGAAACCTGTCCTTCTGTTCATTTGATTTGATTATAATAAATAGATAGCAATTATCTTGCTTAAAGGACTCCTGTCTTTCTTTCAGCATGCCCATCTTGCCAGGACTTTCGAATGTGTTCAAAGAGTTTTCCATGCCTTTTCACTTTGAAAGGTGGTTTTTATTAAAAATAGTACTTCATAAACACCTAATTACAAAAAAAGTGAGCATTAATGAGAAATAGTGCCCCCATTAATCAACTCTTAATGATTTCTTATTCATCTTAATTCATTTTAATTTATAATTTCTCTTAATTATTGAGGTCAGTGACTTTAGGAGGATGCCACCCTTACGAGATTTTCAGCAGGTATTTTGATGTCCTAGAATGAAACCTACTGCCTAGCCTTTATAGTATTTATGGAGGTATGATCTCCACAGAAGGCAGACACTTTCTCAATACTAAGGCTTTTTAATGATTTTGTTTTATCATAAATTAATTGCTACTAATGTTATACAAATAAAACTGTTCTTCTATTTCTGGCAATATTTTATACATCAAGTAAATGCAATCAGTCAGAAAGATTAATTATTCCAATTGAAATATAATGGCTTCAGTTGCATTCTTATTTTAAATAGTTATGCAAGGAAAGCCAGTATACTGCAGAATTGAAGGCTCTGACCGTATAAATGTGTATAATTCAACTGCATTAAATCTGAAATGGTTTGAAGAAAACTGGGCACCACCCTGTTTTACGTGTGGAATTACTCATATAATGCAGTATTTGTGTGACTTTGGGCAGAAGCTGGCTATGTCTGTCTGCTCAGACATTTCAAATACAATCTGTGCCGAAATTTCAGCAGCCTGTGAAGTTTCTGGCCCTTTTAAATATGTGCGCTTTGGCATGGGTGCTCAAATCTGTAGGTTTATATAGTTTTGTCTAAGCTCTTCTCTAGAGGTGGATGCTTGACCTTAGTGAAATTGATGGGAGTTTTTAATAACCTCTGCTGGGGCAGAATTTTGCCCAAAGGTGTGCTATGCATCCTTGCAGTATTCTATGTGATACCTCTATATGATACAAGGGCAGCCACTCTTGTAGAGACGGAATATCACACTCCACATGGTTACTCCTGCTGCCATAGTTCTGCAGCCTTCACTTTGATATGTATTTTAGCTTATGCAATGGCTGTTAGATTCCATTTTAAGTGAAATGCATCCTAAATACTGATGCTAGGGATTCCAGCTGCTTGCAGAATTTTTCATCCCTCTTTGTAAAAAGTAAAAAACCCATGCAACTTCACTAAATGGGGTTAACAATAAATAAATATCTTTAACAAAATCCTATGATTGCATTCAATGTTCTGTCCAGGAATGCAGAGTAAGAGAGTGAAAGATGAAATAACATCCCAGAGTTGAGTGTTGCTGGGACCAGAAAAGTGCTTGTTTGTTATGGATATGGGAAAGCATTTTTCAGATATGTTATTTTTCAGTGAGTTGAGAGGTCAAATCCAGTCCTGTTACAACCCTACTGGTAGATGCTTTGGGAAGACTTTTTTGCAGAAAATGAGAACTCCAAGGATACGCTGTTGAGGGCGGATTCTCAAGGATTAACGTCCCTAACCATGTCACTGGTTTAATGATCATCGTAAGCCAAGTTAGGTTTGTGCTGCCTTTGTAAAGAGAAGTTTCCCTGTCACTTCACTATTCTTCATCCTAATGAGTAGGATCAATCCATCTACCCCAACAACAACTAATCCTTCCCCTTCCCCACAAATCAATTAATCCTTTTTTACAGTCATCAACCAGATCAGCAGGTGGATTCAGGTCACTGCTCAGCCTCCCAAGCAGGGAGCGGGCAGTGGGAGAATCCCTTCGTTTTTTGGCTGAAGCCAGCTGTTAAGAACGTGCTGAGAATTGATGAAGGTGCTCCTGGAATGCAGAGATGGCATGGAGCAATGAGTGGCTGCTGTGGGAGCAGATGGACCAAGGCACCAGACAGCCACGGCACATGAATCCAGGTGGCTTAGTAAATGAGAGACTGAAGTGCAGGGACTCATAAACCAACCAAATACGTTTTCACATTAAGAGTAAGGCATAAGATGCAGGGAGTATATTGGATTTAGGCGGCTGGGTAAGGTAATAGCAGAAAAACAGAAAACATTTACAGACAGAATGAAAGACATGGAGAATTTTCTTACCAAGACTGTTTCATGTGTCAAACATCTGGTCTTCAGAAACACCAGAACTCCAAACGAAATAAAGGTAATACAAGGAAGCACTTTGGTTTTGACCTTCTGCATTAATTCCTGAGCCAAACCCATCTATTCCAATACAATGCCACTAAACTATCTGATGAGCTCTCAGACTATAAATGAGTCAAAATGAATCCGAGACCCTATTATGTAGAAATTTCATTTCTGATCGGATATCCTTTTTTTCTTTTGAAATTGGCCCCTTTTGCTTTAACATTACGAAGGCAGCTTATTAAGTGGGAGCTATGGGAAAATTATCCTGGTAGGATTACTAATTATCCGAACTTAAAATGTAACCCTGTTTGAACTTTATTGCTTCTATACACTTTGGGCTTCTTTTGAAGGTGTCTGTCTTACGAAGGAATGAATTAAGTATTCGGCATTGGCAATTGCCATTTCTTTAAAAAGGAGATGTTAGTGAAGGTTTTCCTGTACAGTCATTTTTTTAAACAAACATGATTTTCTTCTTGGTATTGTCTCTTTGTGGCAGGAAATGAGCTGCCTTGTGCTCCCCTTTAGGTTTATTTGATACTCCTCTCAGGTGCTTGGCTTGGGCCAGCAAGTCAAGATGGGAACTCCACCAATATGTTAAATATTTAGTACAGAAATTAAACATACCCCCGCCATGTGTCAGCTTCAGTAGTATCTGATTATAAAAAGTATTACTAAAGTATTGTCCATCGGAGTATACTTCTTTTTCTGTGTAACACAAAGAGTTAGTGGTACCAGATTCAGCTCATTTCATACTGAAGTAAATCCAGAATCACTTTACTGACACTGATAAAACAGATGGCTAAACCCAAGCTAGACAGAAATGTAATTATATCTGCAGTGTTAGAGGTGAAGGTATGTTATTAAAACATCTCCCTCCTCTCTGAATAATGTGTACGTCTTGCAAAATTTAAGGATCACCCTGACAATATCAAATGTCACTCCATCTTCTTGATGGGAAAAAGTATACGGTGCAAAAGTGAATATGCACAGAACAGTGGAGAGCTGCTAATTAGCCATTATAGGATTCTGTTAATCTCTTCAGTCGACCAAATGAATTACAGTAATTTAAGTCTATTTGGTTTAAGATGGAAAGAAGGCTTAATCAAAGCCTTTGGGCTGATGGTAGCTAAAGGAAAAGCAGATTCTGTGCATCTAGCTACATATGTTGGTTTTCCTTCTCAGTTGGAGAAGGTCACAGCCATCTCCAGATAAGGTCAGCTCAGACCATTCCCGAGTGCTGAGCGTGTTAGCACACATTCTACCAGAGGCCTGGCAAGCTGCCCATGGCTAAGTGTGACTGTATCCAGCTAAAGTAATTTGTGTTCCTGGGCGGGAGTTTGGAGTCATGAATAGAAAAATACCAGCCCAGATTACTTCAGCATTTTCCTGTTTCACTGGTTAATGTGATAGGCTCTATCTCCTGTACAGCTGCTTTCCTGTGGCAATCAGCTGGGACAAGGTGGGTGTGCAGGGAGGACTAACCACATCCTACCACACCGCTGGTTGCCCCTCCCCTCAGGGCTGTGCCTGTTCCATCACAGGCCATGTTGAACCATCTTATCCCACCAGTTTGAAAGCTGGAAACCTTAAACTGTTTTTTAAGTTTCTAATGTTCATGGTTCTGATTTTATTTCTAACACGTAATAATTATAGTTGCTCCAGTGTGGTTTTCCTGAGTCGATGGGCAACTTCATTTCCCTCTCAGTGAACTCATACATCAACAATACTTCTTATTTAATTATTTAATGTGTAATTTTTACCCATGTTATAAAATAGGGTAAGAAACTGCCTTGGGTTAAGGCTTCTGGAGGGAGTTAGAATGAAAATGTAGAAGAGGAAAAAGGGAGGAGAACCACTAAAGGACAGTTAAAAAGAGAGACGTGAAGTAGCAGTGGCTATAAAGGTGGAGACATACTGCCACCATGCAGTGATGATAATAGAAAGAAAACTAACCACGCTTTGCCATGGATTTCTGGTGCAGACCCATCCTTGAAGTTGGTGGGAATTCAATGGACTCGAGAGCAGGTTATCTCTAATGTATTTTTTGGTTCACAGATCACAAAGTTAAATTCTGCCTTCTGCAAAATTAGCTTGGACACACTGGTCTGCTACAGCCAATCCTTTATCTTGGTTGGTCTCAGTTGAGGTAAAACTATGCAAGGAAAAAACCCAAATGACAACCATGGAACTTTTCTTGTGAGATTATATGCTGATAAGCTAGCTATTTTCAAGGAAAACGAGGATGTGTGGGTTACTTTTCAGAAGAGGAAATACTATTTTACAGGTTCTTGCTGTTTCTATGTATCATTCTATTCAAATGTCTTGGTTGTTAAAATATTGATACAAATGTTGTTATGAGATGATGATATTCCCAATACTATATAGAATAAATGTTATCACTTAAATATTTTTAAATGCCAGCATTTCTGCAGGCTGCAGCTTTATGCAGAGAAGAGCATACACTTGTCAAATGTTTTTAATTCTGTATTATTGAGAAAACGAGCATGTGGTTAATTACAGTAGCATTACTACATTGTGAGGTGACCAGATTGCAAACATATCTTTAACAATTGGCCCTTGTAAATAAAATTGAAGAGAGCTGACTGACATCTGAAAATGTCAATAGATGCAAAAGGCCACCTTAGAGTGTTCTGTTATAAAATAAAAGGAGAGAAGTTATGACGTGGTCAATATTAACTGCCATCAGCTGGAAAGAAATCAGATTGTCAGAGATCTATAAAATTCTTGCCAAAGTAGAACCTCATTTACACATACAGATCTTCATACCCTTTGCTAAGAAAAGCGTATGTGACAGCTTAGAGGTTTTAGCTGCCAAAGATCTTTCACTCTGAATATAGTAAATGTCACATCTATTTATTTATCGTCAAATTTTGCTAAGTATCTGTAGAAATATTTGGATTTTTTTCTATCATAATGTAGATGTTTAAAAAGAAAAGAATCCAGATCATAATGCAGCTGTAGCACCAAACCATATGGCTGCTAAATGGGAGCAAAAATACACCACTGAATTACTAGGAGTAAACATAACCTAGATGCTATCTTCCGAAGAATATTAAATGGATTATATAAATACAGGGCATTACCATAAAATCATGGAATCAGACAATAGTAGCCATCAGGCAATAGATTATTTCACATGGTGAAAGTAATCACAGTTGTATAGCAATTTGCATTTTCTAAATGCCAGACTGAAAATATTAACAGGTGAATCTTGTCAAGCATAGTTTTTCTACCAACTGCAGTGGTGGTTATAATAATATCCAGACCATTTTTGAGAGCAAAACAGAGGAATAAGGCAGCCATCCTACACCCCAGCTTTATTAGAATCTTCCTGGAGTCTCAGGTGCTCAAAACAGTTTTGTTTGTCTTCAGTTAGAATCTTCAACTTCTTTCTTGTGAGAAGACATCTAAGGGTGTTTTACTGCTGTATTGGGTGGCATTTGCACTGTGCTGCGCAAGAGCAAATAGTCCAGTGGACTACATATTCCATGTTATGAATAATGTCTAGCATGAGAGAGAACTCAAATTACTGTGGCTGTTGTGTTTGCCTGCTTTTTTTGCTCAGGAGCAGTTTCGTAAGTCCATTTGGATTCTACCAATTGACTACTAATTGTGTGAAAGGGGAAAAGTTAATAATAGTAATAAGAAAGGCCTGTGTGTCTGCTCAGCCTGGTAAAACTTACTGGGAGTAACTGTCAATTGTGTTTTCACATTTGGGGTCTCTTCTGTTCTTTTTATACAATGTGGAAGTAGAGAAGGCTTCTTCATCCCATCCACCTTCTTCATCCCAGCCATCTTCAAACTGAGCAAGAGCTAATGATCCTTGAGCTTAAATTGGACTTTGTTAATCAGCATTCCAGAGAACAGGCTCTCAGTATTTTTAACTGTAGTGCTTAGAATTGGAAATACAATGAAATGTTTACCTCAAAACTGGCCTCAGAAAGATTTCTTATTACTGCATATTGAACTAGCTCTGCCCCTGGGAACTCAGATCTAAATGACATCAAATGAAGACTTCCTCTCCTGAAGTTTTATGTATGAAACAAAGAACAACTCTAAATACCTCTTTTTTTTTTTCCCTACAGATGACATGGAAGCAATTCCAGTCAAGCAGTTTGTTAAACACATCAGTGAGCTGTATTCTAATAACCAGCATGGGTTCTCGGAAGACTTTGAGGTACAATTAAATGACCCACCAGTAAAATGTTGTTTTCTTAAAGCTAATTGTGTATTAATAATTGGGAACCATGTGACATCTGTGTGATGTCACGTCAGGTAAAGGCAGTGCTCAGATATATCAGAAGAAACAGAATGATACCAATTTGCTACCAGCTATGACCAGTGTGGGACTGGACATATACAGATGCTTTCTAACCACCACAGATTGGTGCCTTTAAGAGGGAACCCTCCTAGGATTTTATTAAATAGGAAAAGCTGCCTGCAAGCCCCCAGGAACAACATAAAGATACAAACAGTCATTTCTAACTCCAGGGTTTTCTTACAATTATTTTATTCTTCTTGGTCCAGAATTTGCTCCTCTTAGTTATTGGAAAAGCCACATACCCCCTGAGCAGTAAAACAGTGCTTGCAATATTGAATAAAATACTGAATAAAAGTAGTAGAATTTGGTCTTTGATGAAAACCCAAACTGTGGGTCAGTTCCTTGAGTCCTTGTTCGTGCTCTGTTCAGACAGGAGAGACTGCTATTGAAGTCATTGATTATTTTGTTCCAGTAAAATCAAGGAGAAGGGATTGGGGGTTTAGTTGGTGGTATTTACCTAATGTGACTATTTTTAAATTTGCATCCTGTGTTAAATTTGTTATCTGTGTAGAACAGATTCTGACCTATAAATGTGCTGTCATTTGGAGATAATTCCAATGGAGGGAAAGTATTTTTCTACCTCTGGGTTACCAAACCCATTTTATGCAAGCATGGTAAACATCATGCAGCATAAGACAGCATAGTCAGGCTTTTCCTTCACTCATCACAGTCACTGGTGAACTTTTGGAAGTACTGAGAAATGGGAGAAGCCCCAGGAAATCACGTGGAGTTGCACTACTGGCTTCCCCACGAGCAAAAGAGAAGGTGTGTTTGCCTGCTGCCTGTGAATCAGAGCAGCTGCTCTGCTTACAAACAAGCCACTGAACCAAAATAGGTGGCCTCATATCTACAGCTTCTTTGCTTACTGCACTGTAAAGACAAGATTTTATGCAGGAATTGTTTTTAATGGGATCATTTAAACCATTTATTGTTGCTGTTTGGTTACTGTCTATAAAGAGTGTCTGCTTTCTGATGCCCAAAAAGCATTGTGTAAGTTAGAAGCATTTTGTATTCATGAGGAAGGCAAATGTATAAGGTGTTAGAGTGATTTAGTTCAATTGACTGCTGGCTGAATGGCTGAGCAGGAATATTGAGGCATTTAACAACATTGATGGTATTCGGGACAAACATTTATTCTCCAGAGAGTAGAATTTGATCAGGATGATGAAATGCGACTCGCTCTTCTCAATTATTTATGAATTGCAACCCCAGTGCTATTCATCACAGCTGGGTTTTACACCATTTAATTATTCAAAATAATCAACAATACATCTGTAAACTTGGTCTGGTTTTAAGCAGGCTTTGCTTCAGCTGCCACAAAATCACTGCTATTAACAAATGTTGGACACCTTGTGCTTGTGTTTTAGCAAAGAAAAACACTGCTCTAATAGCCTTATTTTTTCCCTTCCTCCTGGAGTTCCCTGCTGTGAGTGCTGTGCTGTGGCAGCCAGTTGGAGAGAGCTTTGGCCAATTAGTCCCATTCTGGGAAGTGCTGGGTCCCCTCCAAAGGGAAGTTAAACTCCTCCAACTGCACTGCATGCACCAAATTCTATCCTCTGTGCTGGCTTAAAACTTGGAGTGTCTGCTTTGAAGTCAGGATAGCTACTCCAGATGTATTTCTCCATAGCTGAGGTCTCAGCTTCCTAACTGTAAATGAAATCTCCTGCTGGAGGTAGGAATAGGAATAGAAACAAGGCAATCTCTGTCTGGGATAAACCACCTGTCTCCCCTTCATTGCTGGTGTTCTGCCCTGCTGAGACCTCATGGGCCTGATTTGAAACCCAGGATTTTTCACAGAGCCCATAGGTAAAATGTTTCTCAAGTGCCCAAACTGACTCAGAGGTCAGAACCCCAGTTTGGAAAGTGGCTGAGGGACAGTGGAACCCAATGTTACATTTATACAGTAACTGTTGAAGTAGCTACAGTGCAACTTCTCACATCCACTCAGATCCAGCTATGATCCATGTGCTGGAGTTGCATCTGCCAGCTATGGGGAAGACTTAGCTAATACTTTATGGTGGAATAATAAGATTCCAGCCAAAACAGAAAATCCACTGTTATAGGGTTGCTAGCCTTAGGTGGAAAGTACCATAGCCATATTGTGCCTTCATGCCTGTGGAACTTCTGAAAAGAGGTAATAGATTCTGCAGTCATACAAAAAACCATGACTTTTTACATCTAAAAGGGGAAGAAAAGAGGATGGCAAGGAGATGCTGAAATAATGTGATCAATACTGCAGAATAAATAAACCTTCCCAAAGGTAGCCAGTGCATGAGATTTTGTTAAAAGAAAAAAGGATCAAAAATCTCTTCAGAAATTTCTGTGGCAGGAGGTTTAAGGTAGAAGCTCCAAAACAAAAGACTAAGCTAGGCACACACATACACTGCCCAGTGTGGAATGTGAACATCCTCCATTTGTTTGTTGCTAGATTTTGATGTCTCTTCCTCCAGTTTTGGCAGCATGTTTAGGGCTGCACTGAGTTGGTTTTTACAGGAAGAAGATTCCTTTGAAAGTAAATTCTGTGAATATTCCCTCCTCCTCTTAAATTGAGCTGTAATTACAGCTAAATATTTTGTGGATGTTCTTAGGAAGCATTTTATGTGCAGAGGAAAGAAGGACTTTGAACTCACAAATCTTCCCTTGGAAAGTACATCTAAAATGAATCCTTATTCCCTTTGGGTAATCCTAGTGCAAGTAGCCAGCTTTATTGTCTGATGATAGCTGGGCTTTCTTGTATATACAGAATTTTAAAGATTTCCTTTGAGTCCCATGAATTTTCAGTTTTTGATATAAACTGGAAATACAGGACCCAATGTAATACTGAACAACAAATAGCTTTTTAAGATAAAGATCCTGCATCACTAGTGCTGGTCTCTGACATACCACTTTGTATTCAAACTTGGAGTTTGTTCAGTACTAGATTAAAAAGGGGGAAGGTTTTTGGCTTGCTCTCAGGTAGCTCAAGCACTGCCTTGCTATGGTGTACAGGATAAGGTACCACACTTTTACAGGAGTACTAGGACAGGGTTTGAGGGCAAGACTGAACAGAGACTGAAAGGCTTCCTGAGCCAGAGATTATATCTGTTGGCCTATCTAGCCAGGGATTTTCTTGGCATCATTACATTTAACAGTCTTTGCTAGACCTTTCTTCCATAAATTTCTCATTGTCTCTTGAACCCTTTTAGGCTTCTGGTGTCCAAAGCATCCCATGACAATGAATTCTGAAATTTGTTCCACAAGAACAGACTTCCTTTTGCTTTTAATTCATGTTGAATAACTTCTCTTGGCACCTCCTAGTTTTTGCATTACAAAGTGCATCCCTGTTTACTTAAAATGCCTCTCATGATTCTGTCTGCCTTTATATTCCCCCTTAACAATCCATTTTCAAATCTGAAGAAGTCTAAATTATTCACTTTGGTTTTTTGGAGGAAGCCACTCCAGACTTACATTGACTTGTTCCCTCTGTACCTTCTTTCCTTCCTTTACTATAACGTTGTCGAGATGGGAAGACCACAGCTGTCCACAGTATATGACAGGTGGTTTTACTGCAGAGTTCAGTGATGTTTTCAGTTTTCTATTACTTTCCTCCCTCGTAACATAGTATTTGGTTTTTAACAACTACTGAGCACTCAGCTGACACCTCCAGAAAACTATTGACTGTGACCCCAAGGTCTCATCACTGAATGGTGATAGCAAATTGGGAACCTGGCAGGATGTATGCGTAGTTAGGGTTGTTTTTCCCCAAGTACATCACTTTGTATTTATCAACAATGAATTTCATTTGCCATTTTGTCACTTTGCCTCTCAGTGCTGCAAGACTGTTCAGCTTCCCTTCACAAATAGCTTTTTTTCTAATTATCCTGAATAATTTTGTATTTTAAACACACTTTGTCTCCTCTGCAGTCCATTTATGAATAGGTTAGGTCCCCATAAGGTCCCACCAGTGAAAGCTGAACACTGGCAATTCCTGGGCAGGTGAGTCCCACCTCTAACCTGGTAGTGCACAAGGTGAGTTTTCCTTTTGCCCCAAAACCAGAACAGGTTTTTTAGTAATATTTTCTGAGAGGCCTGTTCACACATTTTGGAAATTGATATGCTGCTTTCTTCTAGGCAGCCTGTAGACTTCCTCAGGGACCTCTCCCCAATGTGTTCAAGGCATTCACTAGCTCTGCTCCTCTATTGCAGAGTCTCGCAGTTTGCCCCACAGAGAAGTCAGATGGAGTGGGCTGCAGTGCCTAAAACCCCTTGTGGATCTCATGTTAAAAATTGATGTCACATTTGTCATCCTCTATTCCCCGATAGTCTGACTATATAGGACATGTGCCCTCCAAATTCCTGTATCAAAAAGAGTGTGAAGTGCCACCTCCCACAATGGAGCTTTTCACTCCCTCCCCCTGGCCGGTTACTGGAATAACAGAGTAAGTTTTTTTGAGTAATTATGTCCTTTTGCTCTAAGAAAGGAACACTAAGCCAAGAAATCACCTTCCATCCCCAAAGCTAACTGTGAATTTTTGCAGTTTAGGGCAGCATTTGAATTTCTGAGATCAGTTTTTGAGAGTTTTATTTCCCTCCTCCTTAATTCTGGAGTGGGCTGGTCACTGCTGCTGCAGGAGCCATTAGAGAGGGGGAAAGCAGTCTCTGCAGACCTATGCTCCCTCTGGCCATGTGAGCGTAATGATTCATTGCCAATTTGGAGTCTGAACAGGCTTGCTGAACTTGGAGGCAGGCTGTCTAGCTCCCTCATCACATAAATTGAAAATATCTTTATACTCCAGTGGCACCTTCTTCTAAATGTCCTGAAATGTAAGAAAATAACATAAATCTGTATTTCCAGCGATGTGTCAGGGATTTGCTAATATTATTCTCATGGTTGCTGCTGCTCAGGGCAGGAGTCACTGGCTCTTTTTAAGCAGGGACCTCAGAACATTATTCTCTAGCAAAGGGTTGCATTGAAGACAGGTAGTGCTGCACTTCGCACGCTTCTTGTGACACTAAACTCAGTGTAGTTATACTGACATCCCTTACAGATTAGACACAGCTCACATCAGACACATGCTTATAGTTCCACCTACACCAAGGAATTTGGCAGTAGAAAGATGCCATTTCAAAAGCATGCTGCTAGCAGGCAGTACTGCATTGGGAATGTTTTATAACCCTGGCCCAAAATTGCCAAAATTAGAGGCATTCTCAGCCTGTGTATTGCTGTACTGAAACCAGAGGGAAGCAGCATTGTGAAGCTGGAGGAGGAAGGATTGCTGCAGAATAGGGCCTTCCTGGAGTTCTCAATTCTTCTCTCACTGCTTCACCTACCCTGAGAAATTGGCATTGTGAATTAAGAAATGAAGTTGAAGAGAAGCGGTAAAAGAAGTTCCGATATCTGGGGTTTCTGTTACTAACCACAGTACCACAGCCATTCCCAAGGCTTCTGCCTGGAAGCCCCGCTTGGATGAGCTGTTGGCGGGGCAATGCAGGGTCTTGGTCAGACTCTGACACCTCCACTCCACCATCCTTTCCTCCCTCATGCATTTACAGGAGTTTTTAGCTATCTATTGATTTTATTTCTGTGTTGAGTCCTTTTGGTTTGTTTATCTTCACCTCTTTCTAGGCTGTCCCCAACTCACCTCTCTCTCACATGTTGTTGGAGGGTTTATATCAGTGCTAAATTATTACAGAAATCTACACTGTTCCTGGGGATATCTTCACATACTATCTGCAGTCTCTCTTGGTATGCTGTCTTCATGTTTGCTGTGATAAAACAAACAGCAAGAGCACTACCACAGAATTCTTGTAATTTGGGATTAAAATAATAGGTCAAAACTGATATTGGGGGTGGATGAACTACCTGCTTCCATGCAGAAAAATATCAACGTTAATATCAAAACACAGCTATGGATCTTCTCAGGTTTAGTCGCTCAGATTAGGATCCTTTCTTTGTTGTGACTCCTCCTCATTGCTATTCATAGGCTTTCACAGATCAGCCCCTGCCAGGACATCAGCCTGAAGTAACGGGAAACAACAGCAGCAGAGCTTTGTAAGACCAAATCAAGAGACAAAGTTGCTGCTCAGCCGCTGTAGCAGAAATTCCTGCTCAGAAATTACACTGACAGCAAGACACTGGAGCAGTTTGATTTTACACTTAAATGGAAATTCTTTGAAGTTTAGAAGAAACTAATTTGTAACTTGTTTCAGAAAGGCAATTAAAATGGGTTGTTAAACCTGGGTGTATCAAATTCCAATTAGCATTAGCATGGACAATATAATTAAAAGGTAAATTAGCCATAATAGGATAGACTGGAACCCTTCTTACAGTAACTAACAGTCAATTGAAACCATGTACTTTGGTTTCTTGGGTTGTCAAGAAACAGTTGAAAGGACAGAATAAAGCCTATATCCATTCATCCTGGGACAGTAATGTGTTCTGGGAAGTTGAACCTGAGGAGCAGCAGTGTGCAAGCCAGTCACCATTAAAATCAGTGGAGGAGATTAAGCAGGATTAAGGAAAGCCAAAGGAAATATTCTAGAGCTGAAAAGTTTATTGATGAACTATGAATGTGGTGATACGAACACTATCTGACCTACTCCAAGGTGCCAGCAGCAGTTTTGTACCTGCTGAAAAAGGACTTTGTTTAGGCTGAGCTGCAGTGAGCCGCCTGGGGTCAGCCCTGACCTGGTGACCTGCCTGCAAACATAGGTTGTAATAATGAAATCATGGTGATGTTTTAAGTGAAACTGAAGGACTTGATAGCCAGTAAGGTTTAGAAATCCCAGGGTATTCATTGTATAAGCAACAGAAAATGCTGGGAAAGTATATATGTGATATACATAAATGTGGTAAAACAACATAAATAAGATGGGGACTTTTGGGGACTTTCTCTAGGGTGTTAGTTATTAACACCAGGGCATCCTCTTCTGCCAAGGGGGAAATTATACTCTGAACAGATAACAGACTGCAACTAGTCTTGTCTCCTTGCAGCCTTTTTTGCACTGATAAGAAGCAACCACCTCAACTTTAATAACAGAGAAATATTAACTTATGCCTTACTGGCCGGTGGGGGGAGCCTGTGGTTTAGTAATCTGCTGTTAGAATTTGGCGAGATGAGCCTCGGAGGGTAGGAGAGCATGGATACCCACCCTCTGCTCTCAAGCCAATCTGTCCATGCAGCACAGCCAAACCCAGGCCACCATGGAGCTGGAGGATGTCCTCAGTCCCCTCCTCGTTGACAGCTTCAATGTCCCAAAGCCTTGGCTGTGTCCTGGACTAGAGGGGAGGGCTGAAGACTTNGGCGAGGGCTGTGCTGGATGTAAAGGTGTCTCATCGGCTCCTGCCGGTCCTGAAGGTCCCAGGCCCCATTTCAGCCAAGCGGCCTCAGCCACAGGCTGCCCGCGGAGCAGGGACAGCTCGCCCCTGGAAGCGGAAGGCCGGCCCCGCGCTGCCATGCTGAGGGGTCGAGGAAGAGGGCCTGGCCCAGACCCAGGCCTGGGCCTGGGCCTTGGGCCTCCCCCAACCCTCGACCATCCCTCGGCCCTTGGGCCCAAAAGATAAAGATGAAATTCCCCCCCTGCCTGGGTTTTATATATGCAAAACCACGAAAGCGATTGGATCGGAAATCTGTCCATCATGCAGGTTCAACCCATTACAACTTCAAAAGGACAAAAATAGTTTAGGCATATTGGCAAGGGGGAAGCTTTTCTGTAACAGTCTACTTTTGCTGTGCTTTTGCTTTGTGCAGGCATAGGAATCCACCATTTCAACATCTTTCCAGAGTATTAAAAACCATTTTTCAGATCATCAGCACTCATAGCATCAGACATCCTTTTCCATTGCTATGTTTTTCACCATCTTACCTTAATCTTCCTCTTCTATTAACTTTATATTGGCCAGATGGGAACAGGTACAGTGGAGGAAACAGTCACTATCAACATAAAAAGGTTGATTGAAATAATTAACCTCACCAACAATTCCCTTATGGACAAACCTATAGAATGTAATGGAAAATGATACATTTACTGTGTAGTATTTAAACTGTCAGGGAAAATTCCTTAGCAGGGAGGTAATTCCCTATTAAATTCTATAACTTCTCAGAGTATTCTCCACAGAACGTTATTGGATTAATCTGTATTAAATTCTACAGCATTTGGTATAAATTTTTCAATGCCAGTAACTTCTAAAAAGAATTTTTTACTGATGCAAGGATGTAGAGTTTGATGTGAGGCTTTTCAGAAACAGCCAGGGTATTTTTTAGGAGTGACCTGTAACGGTACAGCAGTGATGTTGGCATGATTTCTAAATGCAAAAATAGGTAAAACAAAATTACATTAAATCAACCTAACATGTTAATATTGCTGCTTTTCCAGATATTCCTTAGGCTGAACTGATCCTGCCCGTTGTGTAATCTGAAATCCTTTGCTTATTGGAGCTGACAGGCAGAATTAGGGGAAGAGCATGCTTTAATATGGGGTTTTTTATAGGGTAGAAGTGGAACTATGAAAATTCTGTTAGGGCCAGCTGAGAGTTTTGCTTGATTCATCTTTGGCTTTGCTCAGCTCGTCTCCTTGAGCACAGTATGTTTCTCCCTGTGGAGGCTTGGGAAGAGAGAAAGAAGCAATTGTTACTTGAGAGTGTCACATGGATGTAAAAGCTATAAAACGTACAAGGTTTTAGTATATTTTGCACTTCTAAAATGTAAATGCTGGGGTAGATATCAAAATTGCTATGCAAGTTCTTTGTGAAATGTCTGCATAATGCTGAACTCCTACATCTGCTGTTTGTATAGCATTTCTTGTGATAATTTTTCTCTGTCACTTAACTTGTGATCTTTGTAGCAGCTGTGAGCTCCTAATGACTTTTCCTCTTAGGTTCTATACTGTTATTTTTAAAATCTGAAGTACAAAGTAATTTGGCACTTCCTCACATATCCTGGGGGGAAATTGGTTCTGTTTGGTGCGATTTCTGGGAGGCACAAAAGATGTGAATAAATATAATTTCTTCCATAACTTTGTAAACTCCAAATTTAATTTTTTTTTTCAAAAATATGTCTTTAAATGAAGAATATTTATGCTAGTGATAAATGGGGTTCTCCTTTTCAGGAAGATTATAGTTAAACAGATACGAAAAAGGTGTATCTTGGAGGTGAAAAGACTCCTGAGGGATTCGGTTTGTAGGGCAGTTTCTGAAGGGTGTAACTCTCTAGGGGAATGGCTGCTTCTCTTTAGGGTCAAAGTAAAGACCCTCCATTTCCCCATTTCAATAGCTCTGTATTCTGTTGTTGAACAGAGTAAGGGGTGGATTAAGAATTTTTAAATTCCATGGGAATTAGGTATCTGCATCTCTGACTTCATGAACACCCAGGCAAGCTTGGTATTCTCTGCTTTATAAATAAATATATACATGGATGCAACCTTTTCTTCACTGTATCAGGGACTGTTAATCAGTGTCCAAGCAGTGGTATTTAAAGCCCTTGCTGTTCTCCTCAGAGATCTATTTTATTTTTATTTTACAAAAGGCAGAGAACTAACAAAAGGTCAGTACCAAACTTAAATGTCAGAAACTCCATTTTGAGAGGTTATAAGCAGGTAAGTTGTCCAGCAGTCAAAAGTCTTCTGTTGAAATGGTTTTTTTGTTCTTAGTTTCTTACACTGCACTGGCCACTCTTGCATCTGAGGGACCCTATCTTAGCTCCCTAAGGAAGGACTGAGTGGGACATGGTAGGAGATGCAGTGCAGAAGGTGATTGACTGGTGGTCAAAGGGGACAGCTGTCCCTCAGGGTGCTCATCTGTCCCCAAGCCTGCTCCAGGGACAGCTGACAGGGCTTAGTGTAAGAGACCACAACATACAGGACAATACTGAAAGTCTTTGTGTTTAACCCATCAGTTACAATACTGATACTTTGAACATGGTTTCCATGAGCTGTTGCAAAAGGAGAGAAAGCTCAGGGTTTTTTTGGACTGACAAATTTTCCATTTGAATAATCTTTCTGCCTAGGAAGTGCAGCGCTGTACGGCTGACATGAACATCACTGCAGAGCATTCCAACCATCCCGACAACAAGCACAAGAACAGATACATCAACATCCTGGCCTGTAAGTAAGCACTGGCCTAAGCACAGTGAATCAACCCAAAAAGGCACTCTCCTCTTGCAGTGTGTGTGTGTGACTGGGACAGGCAGGTGACCCCAGGTTACATTATTACATAGTATGTAATAAACATGTGGAAGTGTGGCTGGGAGATCCTTTCTCCATTAAACGCAGTGAATGTTTTGACTTCTCCAGGGCCAGGATTTCACTCCAGCTTTTGTTTTGTAATGTTTCAGTTTGACAGTCCAAGCATAGTTTTAGAAGTATAAGCTTGGTATGAAATTTTGTGGAGGAATAATTGAGATAAATTAATGATCAGAGCTCTTCCGCCTGCTAATGCCTGAAAAGTGGCCTAAGGGAAGTGCATGGTGGAGCAGAGTTTTACTGATGATTCCTGGGATTACCCTACAATCCCAAAGGTGCTAAATCTTACAGAGTGTATTTGCTGAATTTCAAACTGCTTTAGCTGTGTGTAGGATTTCGACAAATAACGATCTTTGTAGCACAGAGCAGGCTTTGCCTGTATCCCTCTGAGAACTGCAAATCTGGACTCTGGTCTAGAATGCAGATTATCTGGAATGGAAGTGCAGTAACTTTTTCCCTGTTGTTCTCTTATGTGGAATGGATGGCAGATGCAGCAGTCACTGGTTTAGGAATAGACATGGAGACCCCACTGGTAAAAAGTTCACAGTGTTCGTAAACGTTGCAATAAATCTTGAATGCTTTTGATGGCATGGGAAGAAAATGAATGACTCTAACATTTTCAGAAGTAATCAAGGTACTGGCTGAGGACCAAGTCCCAGACCTGTTAAAGACTTGCTGTGTGGCCTTGGGCAAAGGCATTCATTGAGCTTGTCCCAGCTGGTTTTTTTAGACATAGATGTCTGGTCCCTCTAGGTACAGAGATGTGACATTGAAGGAGAATTGAAGGAGGCACTTCAGTCCCCCACATTATCATCGGAGGAACCTCTCTCCATTGGTCCCCAGGAAGGCAAAATAAACCAGTCTTTATGTTTAAAGTTGGCTCACATCTCATCTCTGCATGAGTTGGAAGCACCACCCAGCCCAGTGCTTCTGCCTAGGAGCAGGATGGTCATTTTTTTCTGCTTTAAGGCAGAGTCAAGCCTTAAAATGAAACAAAAAGAGGAGCTAAAGATCACAAGTCTATCCTCGTGGTGTGATGATAGTGGTGAAGGAGTGGGGACATTCACTCAGCTCCCAGAGCCTGCAGAGCTGTCTGAGCCCAGCACTGAGGGGAGGCTAATGAGCTGAGCCAAGCAGAGGCAGTGTTACACAGCCCCTCTTCACAGCTCTTTGAATCTCACTACCCCAAGTGATACAGATGATCCTAGAAATCATGCTCCTGAGGCTCCAGTGCCCTTTAAAGAGAGGCTGTCCCAGCATGAACCATGTACCTCAAGGGATGTGAAGGCTGACAACCTGCAGGTGAATAGATGACCAAAAACAAATCCTCCCATCTCCCTCTTGACTCCAGTCCAAGGCCAATCTCCTCTAGGTATTAGTAAGGGCAGCCCTGATACCCAGGAAATGGGATGTTTGCCTGCAGTTCTGCACTGTGTTTCTCTAATACTTCTCTGCTCTGTTTTTTATCCTCCAGATGATCACAGCAGGGTGAAGCTAAGGCCTTTACCAGGGAAAGATTCTAAGCACAGTGACTACATTAATGCTAATTATGTCGATGTAAGTTGTTTTAATGGTTTTTATCTGCTCTACCTTTGAATCCTTCCACGAGGAAGTATAGTCTACTTGTGATGTGATTGTATTTTCCAACTTCACTTGATAATTTTGCTACAAATTCCTCGCTATTCTGAATGAGAAAAGCACCTTTCTTGTTAGCTCTAAAATATTAATTTTTCTGCCATGATATTGCTTTCATCTCACTTGGCATTATGGTTTTCTTTGAAGGGTTACAACAAAGCAAAAGCCTACATTGCTACCCAGGGACCTTTAAAGTCTACCTTTGAAGATTTCTGGAGGATGATTTGGGAACAAAATACTGGAATCATTGTCATGATCACGAACCTTGTTGAAAAAGGAAGAGTAAGAACTTTTCTCGTTTGTTAGCAGTTGCTCCTTAGCACTTCCCCAAGTCTCCTGGGCAGAATTTAAATGGCTTAGGGTGATATGTACTGATGCATAATACATAACTAATAGAACAGAGGGATACATACTCAGCCATGATTTTTTTCAATAAGTTCTAAACACAAATACAAAGCAGCTGCTCAGGCCCTTACCCAACTCACCCAACTGTGTCTGTATTCAGAGGAAATGCGATCAGTACTGGCCAACAGAGAATAGTGAGGAGTATGGCAACATCATTGTCACACTGAAGAGCACAAACATCCACGCCTGCTACACCATGCGCCGCTTCACTGTCAGGAACACCAAGATTAAAAAGGTGAGCCAAACCTTCACTGCTCCCATCCAAGTGTCTTCTGGCTTGTATAAGATGCAGGGCACACCAGAGCAAAACTCAGCGTTTGCATAGGCAACCTGGAGGAGCAGGTGGGTGGTAAATAAGTAAGTAAAGCCAGGATTACCAGGAACCTGTTGTTAAGGTTTAGCCTGTATTTCTTTTTCTCAAGTGCACTGCTGCTTTGGTGTCCTTGTTTTGCTGTTATTACCTGTTACCACATGTATTTTTACTCGAACTCTGTCTCCACCTAGCAGGAGGCAGAGCTGCAGGTGTCTTCTGTCAGAGTCCAGCACTTCTCAGCAGAGCAAGCCAGAAGGATTGATGATATTTTTATGCTTCTTTTTTGTCCTCTCTCTCTTGTCTCTGCACACGCTTCACACACAGGGTCAAAAAGGGAACCCCAAAGGGCGGCAGAATGAGAGAACAGTCATTCAGTACCACTACACCCAGTGGCCTGACATGGGGGTGCCTGAGTACGCTCTGCCCGTGCTCACCTTCGTCAGGAGATCCTCGGCAGCCAGAACTCCAGACATGGGACCAGTGGTGGTGCACTGCAGGTATGATGGCTGTGACAAATCACCCATGGCAAGCACAGCTAGAGCACAGTGTGTGCTCTTCCGTGCCAGCTAAGACAAACACTGTAGTTTAGTAATTGTCACAGGAGGAGTGTGTCAGCCCCATGGAGTGCAGGTAGACATGAGCTCTACTTTGCCTATGTCTTAAAACAGCTCCAATGCAAAAGCTTCCCAGTTGACACAGTGTTTTGCTATTGCCATGATACTGAGCTGCTGAACATTGCACTGATGTAGTTGGGAAGCTCCTTGGTCAAAGCTTGCTTGTAGCCTGCTGGTTCAGTACATGGGCAGGGAAGGATCACCTCTGCTGGGAACCAACAGTGTGGATACAGGGACACCTGGGAGTGCAATTGCCACTGAACCACACTCACACTCACCAGCATTTGCAGTCACAGCAATAGAAAAGTCAATAAACTAGTTCAGGGGTGTGGTCTTCATCACTGTGTGTGAAGGGGCTGCACAGCACCATATCAAAGAGGAGAGGGTGATGGGGGTTACCCCTCCTTCCTCAGCAGAAATTGAGCATCTCTGAAGAGCTCCCATCTCTCTTGGGCCCAGGACTGCCATTGTAAGGAGTTCTGGTTCCACAGGATTAGCCCTCTTTTATACCTTCCCATAGTGCTGGTACCACTTGCATTTCCAGCTCCACTGTGCAGCTTAAGCTTTACCTCAAGGCTGAAGCCAGCCAGGGCCATCTCACAGCCTGGAGTGACCTTGGCAATCCAGGCTGGCAGCAGCTTGGCAAAGGTTGGATCTCTGTATGGCTTCATCCAGCCAACACAAGTAACATCAGCAGTGGAAACAGGAGCCAAGTGCGAATAGCCAGAGTGTGAAGTCCAAGACCATGGCAGCCTCATCCTCATGCTATGGGCACAGGTGTGATGGTTTGTATTGTGTTCAACCTCACCTTGAAGCACAGAAACACCCACAGAAGGGAGGAAGTATATACCTGGTAATATTTCCAGAAAACCAAAATATTTTGCTGGGAAACTTTAATGGTTGAAGCTAGGAGGAAAATGAAAGCCCATGAACAGGAATATTTGAATATTTGTTTAGTTCTGTTCTGCTTTTACTTCTGCATTTGCTTTCATCTGGCTGTATTTCATGGGTTTCTCTTATGTTCTCTGTAGTGCTGGTGTTGGCAGAACTGGTACCTACATTGTGATAGACAGTATGCTGCAGCAGATAAAAGACAAAAGCACAGTTAATGCCCTGGGTTTCCTGAAACATATCAGGACACAGCGCAACTACCTCGTCCAGACAGAGGTAAAAATTGCAGTGGGGTTGAATTTAAAGCCTTACTCATTTTTGCTTTGTAATCAAAAGGAGAATAGCTTTTTCCAATTACATCCCTGTAAAAATTGAGTATATTAGTGATATTTTTCTGCACTGGAATATCTCTCCTTTTCTAGACCAGAAACTTCATATTTTGTTTTTGACTCGTTCAGAATTGTATGGGCTACATTTATAAATATTTATTATGAATTTGGCAGTATTTGCATGGGTGGCTTGTTTTGCACACCCTTTCCTTTAGTGTGTGCTACTCCTCAGACAAAGCCAGCTGTTCAGGTTATTCCAAGTGTCTACCTGACATGCTGATGTTTTTCTAGGAGCAGTACATTTTTATTCATGATGCTCTGTTGGAAGCCGTCCTTGGGAAGGAGACTGAAGTATCTGCAAACCAGCTGCATTGTTACGTTAATAGCATCCTCATACCTGGCATAGGAGGGAAGACACGGCTAGAAAAACAGTTCAAGGTAAGTCTTAATTGCTGCCATCCAGAGGGACCTAATTTTCCTACCCTCTTTCATATGGCCTGTCTTCACTTTCAATTGTCATGGCTAAGGAACCAAACCAGAAAACTTGATCAGCACAGCCCAACATCTTGAGAAGTTCAGTCCTCTACAGTCTTAGCTTCACTGCTAGAAATCAATGCTCGTGCTCTTCAGTCAGAGGTGAGAAGAGGGACATGGACACTGGTTTGGACTGTGCTGCTGGTCTCCCTGTTCCCAAGGGGGCTTAGATGTTAGCAAGTCTGTGGTTATCTTGGCTGGAAAACTTCCTCCAGACTGTGGCTCTCATGAATATAGATACGGGGAAAGACACGAGATGAGGTTCTTTGCACCACCTCTATTTCATCACTGTAGATAAAGAACTACAAATGTTTTAAGACCAGGAAACACAATATGCCTTTCTCATTGCTAATTATGATGCTTACTGCATTTCCTGCTATGTCATAGCTGCTTTCCTCCTGGCCAAAGGAATTTTTTTCCCCCAGATCTGTTATTTGAAACCTAAGATTTTCTGATTGCACTTTATTTGAATACATTGTAAAATATTTTGTGAGAGTTTATATCATAAGGAGATTATACGTGACATCTGCTTTCACAGCTAAACTCAGTTAATAACCACCCAAGAACCACCCAAGGAACTGAAGTTGTTAAATTACACCAGGTGCCAAGCTATTCAAAAAATGAACAGGCTCTTCAGTGAATTCACTTGTAAGAATCTCAGTATTTCTTCATCACTCAAGACATTCCAGATGCTTAATTACTAAATTAAAGAAACAAGTGCAAGCGCATGCACGCCCACACAAAATGCAGTAGGAGACAAAAATTCGTTATTTTCAAAAGTGTTGCACTTTTAAAACAATTCTAAATTATATGTATAAATTATATGTTTTCTGATGACTCGTGACAAAGTTTGAAAACCCTAAGTGCCATTTTCAGAAATTACTTTATCTGACAACATTGCACAGTTATTTAGAAACCCCATAACTTCTAATGGGGCTTATGCCAGTGCATAGATGAATTGAGTGCTGTCTTGTTTAGAGTGCATTTCAAACTGGGTTGTGACCAGCAACAATTACTGGATCTTTCTGTTGTTTCTGCTGCTGCCACAGAGCTGGCAGAAAATAACTTGTACTCATGCCCCAGTACAGCAATTTGCATTCAACCATCTTAGAGTGAAATGATGCTGAGAAACAAGGTGTGAGTGCAGGACATGTGAAAGCCACCTTTACTCTCTTTGCTCTGGCATAGTTTCCCCATGCACTGGGGAAGTATTCAAATTGCCTTTCTTTGTGCCTTTAGGCAGCCCAGAACGAACATGGCAGACCAGAGAATGTAGCCCATGGCCTCAGATGTCAGATGCCAGTGTGGTGGATTCCCCAAAGGCCTGGCAGAAAAAGATATTCTGCAGGAATTTTCTGGCTTTTATTTGGGAAAAAAACTCCAATATTATTTTGTTGTTCTATTTTGCTAGCTTTTATTCCTCAAGACCTTCTTTTGACTAAACGTATCTGAAAGTTTGTGAAATATACTCTCAAAGATAACAAAATGTAGTGTTCTGTGAAAATACATTTTGATGGAACTTCATATTCAGGATGTTTCAAAGCTGAGAGCTGCAGAGATCTTTTTATCTATTAAACATGTTGTATGAAAAGGATGATTTCCATTGGAAACCGGAGTACTTTAAACAAGTTTAACAATGCAGTTTATTCTTCTACTAACGCATCTTCATCTTCGTAGGAGTTGGCAAAGAAACTTCCTCTCTTCATTTAGAGTGTTCTGAGGACTGACTTACTACTTTATTCTCTTTCAGCTGGTTACACAGTGTAATGCAAAATACGTGGAATGCTTCAGTGCTCAGAAAGACTGCAACAAAGAGAAGAACAGGAACTCATCAGTTGTGCCATGTAAGATCACATCTTCGGTTTGATTACTGCCTAGCATAACTTTTTGTACCAAATTCTCCCGGTGTTATGCATGAAAAGGCATAGCCGCTAGGAAGGGGAAATGTAGTCTTTTGTTCAGCCCAAGCTGTCTTGTCTTTCATTATTACCCTGATGAAACTGAACAAAAGGAAATAGTTGCAGTGTCAGCCAGATAAACTGTCCAAGTGAAATGTTAATTTGAAGTGCTTAAGAATTTGAATAATTAGGTAGGGGATTAATCTATGGAATACTGAGAGATTACTTTGATACCAGCTCCCAGCTCTGGTGAGATCTCCCAGTGATTGGCACCAGTTGTTTGTAATTCAGCTACCGAACTCTGTTTCTCCATGTGAGCCGCCCCAGATTTGAGGGCATTTAGTGCCCGAGGACACAGTTTCATAGTCACTAAAATGGAATCTGTGCATGGCTGTCAAGCAGTATGAACTTGCACCACAGCAAGCATGGGCACAACATCATCCCCATTACATAACCCAGAGAACAGGACACAGAGGACAGATGATAGCCAAGCTAGCACAAAGTAATAGTGGCACAGATACAGTCCATCGTGAAGTTTGTTAATAAAAAGGGAAGTCATCAGAATACATCTTAAAAACAGACGGGAACAGGCTAGAAATAGTCAGTATGATTTGGCCCTTTGTGTCATGTGGCTGTAGTGATTTCAGTTTGGCTTTTGGGGCCTGTCAGAGGTTTTGAGGATGATGTTGAACCCAGCCCTCAAACACGGAGAAGCATGGATCTGCAGAAGAGCACACACTTCTGGGAGGTTCCCCATTAGGGAAGAGGTTTGTCTCTGGAGGTTCTCTCACCCTGTGAGAGATGGCAGTGCCACAGAGTGGTAGGGAAAACGAATCAGCTGGGTTTGTGTGCTTCTAGAGACAAATGGAACACTACAGACAAGAATTACCCGAAATCCCTTGCTATCCCTGCATATACTGTTATTTGATAATTCAGCCTGCTGTGAAAATCTTTGCTATAGTAAAATTTGATTCCTGAAATTACTTTGTCCTTGTGGGAATATTGTGCAACATTCTCTTTTATATCCTGTGTTAGCAGGCAGTGCTTTAACACAGTTGAAGTGCTGGCCGGCTCCTGTGGGAGATGGGAGCTACACACTGTTTGCTTTCTTAACAGCTGAGAAATTCTTACTTTCTGCACTGTGCCATGACCAGACTTTGATCTTTTCTTTTTTTCTGTGTTGTTTTTTTTTGGGTTTTTTTTGTTTTTTTTGTTTTTTTTATGTTATAGCTGAGCGTGCCAGAGTGGGCTTGGCACCACTGCCTGGAATGAAGGGAACAGATTACATTAATGCCTCTTATATCATGGTGAGGAAGCCAACACCTAATTACAAAGTAAAATCAATTCTAAGGTGCTAAATACCAGATGCCTATAATTGTCTTAGTTCTGTATGTAATGGCTGTGTATTAACAGATGAGATTTTAACACCTTCCCCATAATGTAAAGTTATTACCCATGTTTTATTAAAGATTCTTGCCTAAAAAAATAATTACAAGATGCATTTAGATGGACTGTGTATTTCTGTGAGATACGGTCAAATAGATACCAGGATTTAGAGTAAATTTAAGCAGTAAGGACTCTGTGGAATTGAAATGGAGTTAAAAAAATATACTCTGTGTGAAAATATTGTGGAGTAAAATGAAATAGGGTCATTATGTGTCCCAGAAATTAAATTAATGCTTTAGAAGTACAGAAGGCAGTAAGTAACTGTGTGTTTGTTTTGCTGCAAAAGGGCTACTACAGGAGTAATGAGTTTATCATAACCCAACATCCACTGCCACATACGACTAAAGATTTCTGGCGAATGATCTGGGATCACAATGCACAGATCATTGTCATGCTGCCAGACAACCAGAGCCTGGTGAGTTGCCCGTGTCCCTCCCTGGATGGTGCCACTGTCACAGCCCAGCTGGGCACAGCACAGGGTCACTCAGTTGCCTGCTGGGGCTGTTTTCTGGCTGAAAGCAAAGCCAGTTTTTGAGCCACCTACTCAAACTTTTCCATAAGCTGGTTACAAAAAGGTAAGTTCCATGATGACGGGGGCTGTTCTTTTGCTGTCACCTTCTGCCCTCACCCCTGGACATCCAGGGCTGGAGGGACCACAGTGCTCACACACAGCACAGCACACCGGTGCTGACAACATCTGCAAGGCTCGGGAGGGCTGCCTGGCAGGATGCAAGCACTGAGGGTACAGAGAGGCTGGGGTTCTGGGTAACCGTAACCCCAGAGAGCAGAGCAGAAATACAAGGCAGGGACAGGTGTATAATTACTTGTTTGCCTGTGAGCTTAAGCCTCAGGCCGTGCAAGACTATGACTGTGCAAGGCTAGACATACCATTTTTAATGGAAGTAAAAAACAAGTATGTTAATTTAAGTGGAAATAATGAGTCAGACAGAGAGAATGAGGAGACACAGGTGAAATGCTAATCACTACTTCCAGATTTACTAGCACATCTCAGGAAGGTGTGTTGAAAAGGATTAAGAACTAAATGGTTCATTTTTTCATGCACACATCACTGAGGTGAATAGACAATTGTAGCTGAAAGTGGGACAGAAACCACCTTCATTACAGCAGGAGAATAGCAGTCATGAGGGGCTACTAAAGAGGCAGCAGTCAAAATGCTGCTTGCATGAGGGGATGAAAGGGAGTGCGGCACTGCAAGGAGTGCTCAGAGACATTTGATCGAATCAGAAAATGCTAATGAAATGAAAGTATGTCAGGTGGAAATGAAGAGGCTGATCTTGCCTCACATGTACGTGAAATAGCTCTGCAGAACAATAGTGATTAAAGGGTAAAGGAGGAATGCTGAGCTCAGCCGCAGTGCTTTCACCTTCACCATTGCCAGGGTGAAGGGTGGCCAGGAAGGCAGTGGCATCCTGGCCTGGGCTCAGTGGTCAGTGTGAGATGTGTTGGTTGGCAAGAAGGGGTGGCACAAGATCCAAGCAGCATCAAGGTGCTGGATGTGCAGTGCCAAAGGACAAGACAATAATTCAAGGTACCTGCTGCATGAGGACTTGTCAAGTGGCAGAACAGGTCCCTTCCCTGGCACTCAGCGATATTACTCTGCTTCCCAGTGCCTCTGCTTATTTAGGGCAGAATTGTAAGGACTTAGGACCTTAAGTCACATTTTCAGAATGAACACTGACAGCCCAGATCTCAACAGTGTCTTGCATGTCTTGTGCATCAGAGCTGCAGACCCACAGAAATACACCTGGTTTTAGAGGGATGTGCCTGGCCACAGCAGGATAACATGGGTTCATAGCTCACGTTTGCTCATGAGTGAAAGATGGGGTGTCCAGAGAGACGGGTTTGCTCTGTGCATGCAGCCAGGGCAACTTCTGGGCTTGTGCTGCAGGGACATAAACTTCTGAAGCCAGGAGAAGAAACAAACTTTGTATGTATGTGGTGACAGACCATAATTTCTTTTCTCTGCAGCAAATTAGGAATTCACAGTTATTTTTTAAAGAACAGCTTTAACAAGATGTTACATACATCCTGTCAATCAGGCTACTTCAGCACTGAGCTTCTTCCATCCTTCCCAGTCACACTGAAGTTTTAGTGTCCCTTCAGTAGAGGTGTTTTGCTGGAGAACTTGCATTAAGTTTAGCCAGTGTTTCTTTCAAGGCTAAGAATATTTGGGTTTTTCTCTTCCTCTTCATGCCTCCACTTGCTCCTAAAAATTCAAGCCCTACGTAAGTATCCATCAGTCTTCTACCTAGGCCTGATCCACAGACCTTCAGTTTTGGATTGGACCACAATAAACACAAATTAAAAGTAACAAGTCATTAATTTTTAAAGGTCAATGAGTTTTTTCTAAACAAATATGTGACTTTCAAACAAAACTGTGTAGGCAGGAGGTCGTAAAGCCTGGGTACAATACAAAGGTTAAGTATGAGCGAGTTAAGATAACCATTTCCCTATGAAACCAATTAAAAAGCAGATGTTACCTGTTTGAACACACAAAGGGAGGATCTGGCAGGTTTACTGCCTACTGTAATAGTAAATTTGTTTTAGACAGAAGTGGTTTTTAAAGGTCAGCTCCTGATCATCTCTATTTATCAAACCAGTTTTTTGATCCACTGGATTTTTCAAGGTATCTGAAAGGCTGCAGCAGTGTGTTGTTTCATTTCTCCAGGCAGAAGATGAGTTTGTGTACTGGCCAAGTCGTGAAGAATCCATGAACTGTGAGTCCTTTACTGTGACCCTTATCAGCAAAGACAGACTGTGCCTCTCTAACGAAGAGCAAATAATCATCCATGACTTTATCCTTGAAGCTACCCAGGTAAACATTGAAATGTGGATCTTTGCTTTTCACCAAAATTATATTGATGCCATTTAAATTCAGAAGAAGAGGAAGAGTTCAGAAAATTTTTGAAAAGGATTTACTTGTAAACGCATGTGGATGCATGTTGCTCTCAGGGAAAAGGGATTCTCATCGGCTCCTTCTCCCTCTCAAATCTTTTCCTTTCAGGTGGATTCCTCTAGCTAGTAAGACTGTTTTAACTATCTGTCTTGCTTGAAAGTGAAGACATGATTTTACCAAGGTGTATTGTCTTATTTCTGCTTACAAAATTCAGCATATATAGTTTAATTGTTTGGGGGGTCTTAACTAATAAAAATGTAAGCACAATTCTTTTGAACTATAAACTTGCTTCTAGTTTGCTATCTGGATTGCAGCTGGACTTTGCTGCAAGAAATTAGTTTGCAAGCCATTTTAGATTGGACTTGGTTGCTCTTGTTTGACTTTTGAGCCATAAGGTCTCTGAGAAAGGTTTGATACGAGCCCTGAATTCAAATACAAAATCTTTTATTGATTAACACTTTGCTAAACTTGCATTATTTTAGGGTGGTCACTGTTACAGAGATGCTAGAGCTGTTTGGAAGAAGAAAATTCCACTTCAGTTTGCAGTGAGGCTCTTCCCTCTCTGTCCCTGGAGTGTATGCCAGTGAAGTGGAGGAAGCTAATGCTGGACTGGTTTGTCATTGCAGGATGACTACGTTCTGGAAGTCCGCCACTTTCAGTGTCCCAAATGGCCAAACCCTGACGCTCCCATAAGCAGTACCTTTGAACTTATCAATGTAATCAAGGAAGAGGCCTTAACAAGGGATGGCCCCACCATAGTTCATGATGAGTATGTCATCACTTTTCTCCCATTTATGTGCAAATTGCACAATCCGCTGAAAGACACTTGTTAGGACTGATGTCCATTCGTGTATGGAGTAGGTAGGGTTTAGTAGTCCAGGGAACAGATTAAGAATATATAAACTTCCAACGATGAGTTTTCAGTTGGCACCTGAGGCCAAATACATTTTTCTTAGTGTAGTTTTTATGTTGGTTATAATCTTAGGTGGACTCAAGGAGGTGAGGCTGTTTGCTGTGGAAGCATTTTGGGTTCTTTTGCTCCTCGAAGTATCCCAAGCAAATCCTTACAACCTGTTTCAGAACCCAGCAGAGCTTTGGTTTAGATAAGGCTTTAAGCAGCCTAATATGGGCTGATGGAAACAAGTTTCAAGACAGCCCAAGCTCCTGTCTTAACAGCTCAGGTTTAATGTGCCATGCAAGACAGAACAAGCCAGGCTCAGCTGCATCTCACAAAGAGCAGCAGAAGTATCTTGTGACAAAGGGCCTAGGTCTTCTAAAATCAGATTTATTCTTCCTCCTTCTGCTTCCCCAAAAACACTCCAAGGGGCCCATATAGTGTCAAGTGGGAGGGAGGGGGCCCACTAACATAGGGCCAGCATACCCCAACACTTGTCTCTTTTGTAGCACGGTAGTGAGGATTGTCCTGCCAGCTATGCTTGAACACCCAGTTATAAAGGGTTCTAAATACTGCATTGCATATTATGACTTTCACACATTATGGAGCTGCAAAATACCATTATAGTGAAGCTGGAGCCTAGATCTGACCTGATCTCCTTGGAGGGACTGTTTCCTGGTTGGCAGAGCACTTCCTGGAGTCATTCTGTGCTTAAAATCCCAAGGAGGCCCAACTTCTGGCAGTGCTCATGTTGCCCTAAGAGTAAGCACCAAGCCAGTGCAAAAGCTCTACCTGCAGCCCCCTATACTGCAGCCCATTAGACTTTGTCACTGCCATAGAAGAGAATTAGTGGGAAGGTCTTGGGAATCTGCAAAAGCCTCACTGGGTCAGTGGTCAGAGCAGGCACTGTGCTGGTGTGCCAGGAGGACCCTCGTATCCACCGATGCTGTCAGAGCTTTTCCTGCACATCCATGTGTCGCTGCTGCAACAAGTTTTGCCCAACTGACTTCTACAAATGGTGCCTTGGGCTGAAGCAAGTAGTTTTTCTCCCACCACCTCCTTCTGTCTTGCTTATGCAGAGTTTAAGCTCTGTTTCCTTTCGCCAGCACTGATTAATTCCAAGCTGGTTTTAATATTCATGCTTTGGGTAGTCTGAAGTGAGGTTTTGCTACTCTTGCAGTATTTAAGATTATGTTTTACAAAATCAGAAACATTATTGATTTGGACATTTCATTGCTAGATTTAAAAAAAAAGAAAATCAAAATTAAAAAGCTAATTCTTTCTGTACATTGCTTTTTTGGTTTATTTGTCATATTCAATGATTTTATTTTTATGCCTAATATGTAATGTGGCTTCTGCTTTTCATTGGAGTCTAAGCAAATGTAGCTGAAAATGAAAATTTCCCTTTGCTACCCACAACTATATCACCTAATCCACTAATAAGTACAACTGCAGATTAATTCCAAATATATGAATTTGCAGATGACTAATTTCATGTGGTATTTAGGAAGTACATGGTGGGATGAACTTGATAACATTTTAAAAAGTTCAGAAATTCCAACTTGAGACAGTTGTCAAGATTTTTAAATATGACTGCCCATGTGTAGGCAACTAGATAAAGATCTGCTGCATAATTTTCTGCAGAAAAAGTCTTCAGATTTTGGGAACTGAAAATTACAGCTCAAGTGAAAATGATTCCATTACACCTTCAGAGGGATTTAGTTGTGTCCTGTCAGGTACATGCACTGGGCACATTGTCCACTGTCCCCGTAGATGATCAGTCACAGCCATCTGTATGGTGCTGCTGGTTCTTCTGTAGACTTTACATCCAGTAGAGCACATCTATTGTGATCTGAGTTCTGTTTCCCATTTCTAGGTAAACTGAGTTTGAGTTTTCAAAAATCATCTAAAATTAAGTCAGCATGTGTCTTGATTTCCACAGGAATGCTGTGGAATTGCCTAGTGGTAATCTTGCAATACAAGATGGTATTGCAGCAGTTGCTGATTATTTCAGTTTTCACATAAAGCTCTCCAAATGACTTAGACAGCAGGTCAGCACTGATGATCCCATTTACCAGTGGGAACATTTAGACACAGACTTTCTCAAAGTCACAGAGCAGACCGATAGCACAGCCAGGACAGAATTTCAGTCTCCTGAGTACCAGGAGAGGGGAGGTTCCTCAGAAGCTGTTCTGTAGGATCCTTCCTGCTGTGCTTCACACCTGCACCTATGGCTCAAGCACACCTCCAGGCTTACTGCAATGAGATTTCTGCCTAACCAGTATCTCAAGGATATCTCAAGGACTGAGACAAGCTCCTGATGGATAACTGCTGCTTGGCTTTTTATTACATGACAACACAGCTCAGCTCTTCAAAATCTGAAATGTTTCCTGGCTCAGGGATGTTGCCTTTACCAATTAATCAGACCTAGGGAAGACTTTAAGATGTGCCCCATTTACTTGTGAGCACCACACAGCCATGTTAGTTTTCTGCAATTGTCAGATGTGGAGGAAGAGGCAAAGTCTCATTTCTTTCTAGTCGCTCATGTTTTGCTTGAGCTCCCACTAAGGAATTTAAAATACGCTCCACTGTAATGCAGATGCTCTCAGCCCATGTGGTGTGGGAGATTTCAGTGTTAGTCAGTCTCCAGGCTGGGTATTTTGAAATGGCTCATATTCTGCTGCTGATACAGTTCTTTGTGTTGAGTAATGCAGATAACCTGAGATGACTGGTGTACCATCAAATTTCTTCTATAAATTAAAATGACAAAATATTAGCCACTATAAAACAAGCATTTAGTAGATAAAAAGATGAACTACAGTAATCAAATAAGACTGTAACAACATTTTCATGACTCTGTGTCAGTGCCTGGGTGTGTTTCTGAGTAACTCCTTTTGGTGTGGTTTTTCAGGTATGGAGCTGTGTCAGCGGGAACTCTATGTGCCCTTACCACTCTGTCTCAGCAGCTGGAGAATGAAAATGCTGTCGATGTTTTCCAGGTGGCAAAGATGATAAATCTTATGCGGCCTGGAGTATTTACAGACATTGTAAGTCTTTAAATAGAATATAAATAGACAGTTTACAAGGGTTTCATCCAAGACCAAAAACATGAACTAAAACATGCATTGTGTATATTTTCAAGCCCTACAGCATCTGCTACCAAGCAGAATTTGCATTTGAACTTTTTTTGTGTAGTTGTCATATTTATTAACCTCAAAGCCACACTGTAAGTCTCTGATCTGCACTTAAACTTATTTCTCATACTTTGGAGGGGAGCACTATATAGGCAGTCCTAGCAGAGAAAGACATTTCAGCTTGTCACCATCTGCCTGCCAGCCTGGTGAGCTAAGCTGTGCTCTTTAAACCTGGCACGTTGTGGTCTGAAGGGATGTTCAGGGCAGGTGGAGCTGCAGGGAGATGAGGCTCTTCACTGAGTGTCCAGCAAGAGCAACCCCCTTGCCTCAGTGTGTGTGGTACAAGGTTCTGCCACCCAGGGAGTGAGCTGGGGCTGAGCTATGGCCTCAGGTTTTGTCCTGCCCTCCTGTAGTGTTTAATAGTATATCAGAAATAATATAATCTACCCCAGACTGGAGTTTGGGTTGACAAGGTTGAACTGGATGAATAGAGATAATTGCTCTAAGTCTTATTTCTTTGCTGTGTGTATGCTTCTGATAATGAATACCCATGACCTTCCCTGGAAATGCCAAATTTAAGTGCCATTCATTTATGTACACTTAAAGGATTGAAATAAGTTGTTCTTTCTTTTCCAGGAACAGTATCAGTTTCTTTATAAGGCAATGTTAAGCTTGGTCAGCACTAAGGAAAATGGAAATGGTCCCATGACACTGGACAAAAATGGTGCTGTGATGGCCAGTGACGAATCTGATCCCGCAGAAAGCATGGAGTCTCTTGTCTAATTGGAAACCTGAAAAGGCACTTAATTTGTAGAACTTCTGAAGACTGAGTGAACTTTTTTGAGGCCTTTTTTGCCAGATTCTAGGTTATACAATAACCCAATTACTTTTTTACACTGATAAAAGTTTTGATATTTATTTTTTGCCATTTTATGTCTTAATGGTATCCTACTGAGCATTTGCACCTCTGTTTATTTCACACAGTGAAACACGATTTTATCTAGTTTGCACTATATGATCAGTGTTAACTGCCTATAATATCCTAATACAAGACAAGCCCTGATGTGACATTCCATGACAATAAACATATGCTTTTTCTATTTTGTTTAAATGCAGTGAAGTTTTGCTAACTGCAGTGACCCTCGAATCTTAAATCTTGATTGCAGATGGATTCTTTCTACAACAGATACTGTACTCCTTCATACCATATTTAGTATTTAATGATCACATCACAGCTTTGGTAACAGTGTTCTGGATTCCAGTGGAGTGGATGAGCAGTGTTCATCCTTTCTTGACAAAATGTGGCAGGTGATTATTAGCTGCAGTGAAGGTGTAACAGCATTGCGGAGCTGAAACAATTACTTCTGTATTGTTTCAAATTGCTGTGTTGTACACTTACAGGCCTGAGACTTGCTTCACATGGAATATATAAATTACGTACAAAATAATTATAAATTAGATACAATTTATATGTGGGACTCGGTGATAAGTTTTGAATTTACAGTTTCAAAGTTTCCCCATGTATTCAGGAAAATGTTGAGTTTGGTTTTTAACTAGCCCTGCAATGGGAAAGTATTTTGATTTTATTTTCATTGGAGCCAATACAGTGAGAAATGTTCTGCAACCCAAAATCAGACCTGTTTTCAGATATATTGAAGGTAGCAATATTTTACATTACTAAGCTATTCAATATTTTAAAGACATCTAATTTCCTTACTATTTCTTCAATATGACTTCACACCTAATGGTATGTTACATGATGACAGGCGTTTCTTAATTTCATAACTGTTGGATGCCATTTTTACAGGTGTGTAATTTTCATACTTTAGTGCTAAAACATAAAGTACTGATCCATATTTACTGGTGACGCAAACTAATAAAAAAAACTACCTATAAAGTTACATTCTCCCTCTTTTTTTTTTTGCCAGACTAATTCTTTAGCACAAACCTAGCTTATTGTGTTTTCCCTCCCATGCCAATAAAATGGTTTCCCCCAGATTATGTAAATAATTATTGTTTGGAGCATTCAAATTTACATCCTCACTGGCTCCCTCTTCCTTTGTATTTGGTTGCAATTCAACAAGGTCAGTCCCTGTTTAACAAAAGAAGTAAGCATATGCTTTATTCTCCTGAAAATTAAAGTTGTGCCCTTCATAGCTTGGCTGAGTAGGGAGGGGTTATTGAATCTGCCTGGAAGAGGAAATACGTGATTTCAGCCATCCTAACCCTTGGTGTACAGTTAAAGGCACTATCCCTTATATGCAGCATTAGTTTCTTCACTTCTAAATTGCAGAAAACATGCACTGTAATTTTTCAGGACTTGTCAAAATATTACAGCACTTTTTTTCATTTAAATGTAAACCTATTAATTTCTGCCAGTCCAGTCTTGCTGAAATACAGACATTTGGCAGGGTTCTGTATATTTTCACTCAAAAGGAAGCTGAATGCAAACTGCTTAAAAGGATATTAAGAGTAGGTATTTTGGTTCAGAACCTTTCAAGGTGCAAACTGATACAGTCTCCCTGAGAGTGGAGGAGCTGTGCAAACTGGTATGTGCTAACATTTGGCCTTTTAATGTTAATAAGAGAAAGATTCAAAGTATTCAAGGATTCATCAGCAACTTTTCACAGTCACCTTCTCAGTTTGTTGAATCCCTCCATACAAGCTATCCCAATAATTGCTAATGCCAAACAATATAATAAGCCCATGGTGTCAAGTAAGGAAATTCCATGTCCAGCAACAGCTAGTCCAAATAAACTATGTGCAGAATGTTTCAAAAGATTGTAGTTTGCATGCCCTTTGCACTGCATGGAGGTGGGAGTCCGTAGGAGTTAGGACTGGCTCTTCAGTCGCTACACCCCAGTAACAGAATGGTTTAAGTAAGTTTTCAAGTGCTGCTCCCTGCAAGGGCTGGAAGGTTTTGCTGAGAGGTTTTCTGGCCAGCCTGCATCAGTCTCAGAGCCTGCTGAGCCCCCCTGTGCCCCCAGTTCTGAACCTGGCCCCAGCCAATGCCAGCTGGTAGCACAAAGGGACTCATGAGTTGGATCAGTTCCACCTAAAAGTATTTAAGTTCCTGGGGAGGTGTAGGGAGAAGTTAGGAATTCAAACCCTGACAACTAAGTGACACAAAGATTACTGCAGGCATCAAGAGGGTTGGATTTGTTCAGTACTTTCAGGTGTTATTTCACTGGCATGATGGAAGATAACTGTGGTTCGTGACATACTTCCTGAACACCCTTGTTTAAATCCCGTACCTTCTCACAAGTTTTAAACATCAGTGAATGAAGGCTGCGGGGGTTGAACTTTGGTAGGTGCTTTGGAAATCCTTCCATTTGCACTGGCATTTTCCAACACCTGAAATACTTGCTCAGGATTTAATCCACGTGGAAATAATGTACACTGATGTTGTATGAGTTCTCCATGGATTATTTCGTAAGGTAGCTTGAGCTGTATGTTAAGTGCTGTGCTGACAGCCAGGCAGCCAATAGATAGTAGTGATGCATGAGGCTTGAAGGGGTGAAGCTAGAAATTGCTTTTGAAGGTCAGGATTAAGCACGCAGAAGAGCCACATCTCTTCTCCTGTAAGCAGCTGCAGTTCTGCTGTCTTACATGGGTTTGCACCCTTTCCTTGGGACTGAGTGGCAGAAGGAGCAATATCTGCTCAGAGCTCATCTGCACTGATGAGCTCTCCTGATGTTCCCATGAGTGTCTGGCCAAAGTCCTGCTCTGAAAATCACCACCTTGCTTTTGGCACCCGAAGCCTCCGCATTGTATCCAGCTCCTGGCATTCAGTCAGGATGTCTTTCAAGCATCAAAGGTTCCCAAACGTGTAGGTCTGCAAATAAGGAGAACCTGAGAACATTCCTATATCACTGCAGAGTGTGATCCTCAGCACAAGCCATGAGAAATAAGGAACAGAAGGACTGAAGCACACCTATGTGTCTACATTTAGAAAATACCATTTCTCGATGTCTTGCATGTGTCATGCACCCGCAGACCATGTGAAAGATGGGAACTGTGCCTTGAGCCCGTAAGAGCATCCAAGCTTTCCAAATGGGAATGCTTGGAAAGCTTCTGTGTCATCTTAACATCTGAAATAGGTGGCAGGCTGAGAATACCCCATCCTCCAAACACTCCTGTATGTGAGCTTGGCTTTGGTAGGAAGGTCTGGGGAGCTGGTGGGACTGCTCAGGTATGCAGGGTAAGCACCCAGTCTTCTGCAGGATCAGAATGTCTAAAGAACATTCATTTTAAACAGCATTTGTCTTTAGTCAGTGTCTGTTTCCAAATGCTAATTTAGAAACAGGGAGAAAGAAAAATCCACACCCCTTAAACTTTTTCTTGTAAGTGATTGTTTCTGTACTGTGGGTCTATTCTAAGTTAGTGGCGTCATTTACAGGATCTGCAGAATTTCCGTTGTTTTTCCAGCTTCTGATTGCTTGAGTTGCTTGAACAGAGACTGATACATTGGAACATTAGGAGAAGAATCTTTATGATACAGCACAACTGCCTTCTCATTAATCTTTTTTAAAGCTGATGTATTTTATTTAAAAGCTTAAAAATATAGATATTTATTCTACCAAAGATACATGCTACTAATTCTCAGCAAAACAAAACCAACTTAATTTAAAAATAAATCTAGTTGTCTTGAAGATTTAGCAGTCTTTCTCAAATTCATGTTTTTGACATCATATCTTGTATTCCGAAGTTTATGTTCAAATGGTGCCAGTGAGTTTTTACATGAAGGGAAAATGCCTATTCATCTACTGCATTGCTTTTCTTCTGTTTTTGTTTTTTTTTTTTCAGATGTAATTTGCTGTTACCCCTTTGCTCTTCTTCTTTTTGTTGCCATTCTAACAATGTGAACTTCACTGGCTTTACTTATCAAAGGAGAAGGAATGCAAAAATAAGGAAAGAGAGGAATTGTAATAAAGAGATTTGGCCTCTACTTTGTCTTAGCTGTTAAACTGTTTTTAGTGGTTTTGTTAACTATTTGCAAAGGGAAGCATTTTCTACAGAGGATAATTAATTTCAAGAAAAATGTCTTGAGTTTTAAGAATAAACATCTCCAAAAGAGGAGATAGTCAATTTTATACAATGTCACAACTCTCCAACATTTGGGGTAGTGACTTTTTTTGGTTTGTTAGAACACTTGAGACTAGAAAGCAGCCATTGTTTCTAAAGACCGAAGCATTCATGTGTACTCCTATTTGCTTTTCCTTCATTTTTAAAATAGCAAAGTCATTAAAACTGTAAATATTTTGTTGCTTGGATAAGCATCTTCTGGGATCTTTGTATCTATGGTATATAATCATAGAATTTTATATTTTCATATAAAGCTAATTTTTTTCTAGTTTCACCTCCTTCCTAGTTCTGTGGTGGCCATGTGAATACAAACCTTCTGTGTTTCAAGGTAGTGAGACACCATCATCACACTCCAACAAAGATTTCCACACATGTAATTTCTTTGGGGCAGTGATTGTGAAGGTTGGATATTTTTTTTGGATTCCATTATCAGTGTGTGCAATAGGAATTAGACTTAGCCAGTCACTGGATACGTTTGTCTCATTGATCCATTCAGAAAAAGAATTTAAAATGTGGTGTTTGGTTTGGGGAAAGGGTGGGAGGGAGTATTTTGAGGGAGACTTTTTGTTCATTTTTGGTTTTTGTTTGGGGGTTTTTTGTAACTTGAAGAATCTTTTTGTTATGTTAAACTATATCAAATCATTCTATTATAGTGTTATTTAATATGTAAATTGTATTGCTATACATAAAATAAAGTATGGTTTTTGATGTATTTACAGACGTCTTCCTTATTTGCATTAGGTACACATAAGGAACAGATGCAGGAGTCAGTATTGCTTTGTCCCAGGCGTGCAGGAAGAATGATGAGATCCAAAGCCTGCTATAATTAGATAAATTTCCAAGCAGTACTCAGCTGGGAACTGTCAGTGACAGTGGAGTTCACTGTTTCCTTCTTAATTGTCTCCAACTATTAGAGAGCTACCAGTAAATAACCCTGTCCCTCTCCACCAGTGCTCCTCCCCAGTCAATTGTTACCCATCAAAATCCCTTTTGGAAGAGGGACTGTCTCCATTCTAAACAGGACCCTAGATCCTGAGCTTTCTTGCCAGGTACCCTTCCTTCAATCTTGCCTGGAGGAGCAGGGGCTTCCACCAAGCCATCATCACCCGGTTTACTGTGATAAATGGCATTGCTCACTAACCCCAGTACTGTGGCAGGAAGTACTCATTCCTATCTCAGACGGACTGGGGGGATAGAGATGTTCCAAATCCTAGAGACAAGGCAGCAAATATTCCCCATGGAGTGCATTAGCAGTCACACATCCTTGCTGCTCTAGCCAGGAGCTGTCACTGAGGTGGGCACACATGATGCCATGGATGCTGTCAGTGTTTTGCAATTAAACCTCAGCAGCTCCACATACCACTTCCCGTTCTGGTTCTGTTCTCAGGGCTGTGTTACTTTTTTTGTTTTTCTTGGGGGAAACCACTCAGGTTTGTGGACAGATTCTTGTTGCAATCCGCTGCTGGCACAGTAGCTGCCCAGGCTGGCAGATCCTTCAGCAACACAGCAGCACTCAGCCTCCGGAGCAGCACCTGCGCAGGGACAAAAAAAATAACTCAAACCCCTTGATGTAAAATTGCTGGTTAAAATCAATACACTACATCTGCTGCCTTTTGTGTTGCTGTATTCTCATCTGTAAGGTCTGTGTTCTGGTTGGCTGGTAGGAAGAGGGATCCTGGAACACTGGATGGGGACTGTGATCAATGGAACACCACACAAGAGCCTGATGACCCTTGCCAAGCACCCCACCTTGTAGCATGCTCCCTCCAGCCCCTGCTCCAGGGTGCTGCCTCATGTTGCACCCCAGTAGCAGCTCGACACCATCCCACCAGCCGGTCCTCCTACCTCATGGATGAGCAGCAGGGAGGTGCTTCTCAGCCTGCCACACCTGCTCTGGGGAATGCTCCAGCACCACCAGTGCCCCCTATAACTTTTCCAGGCCAGAAGCAGGCACCCAGGGGAAGGTTCCTCTGCCCAGCTTGGCTGCTTCACCTCTATAGAGAAGATGGCAGCCCCTGCGTGCACAGGTAGGTGGGTACATGACACTTCACAGCAACAATATAGGGAAAGAGTTGTGTGAATCCTGCTTGTCTCAGAAGTGCCTGAAGGATGGAGCGAATGGCAAGCTGAACGTGAGCCAACCTCATCTGCTGCAAAGTAGACACTTGCAGGTCTGGCAGGTCTATGCTGGGACCAGGTAAGGACGCCTACCAGTCTGCTCACAGCAGGGTTAAAACCATCTCATTTTGGGAAGGGAGAACCAACCAGGCAAAGAAATGTAAGCCCACTGAAGATGGGCAGAAGGAGAGCACCAGGAATGGTCAGCCAGTTAGAAATCCTCTGAGCAAAGACAGGATGAACTGGGACATTGCCTAGTGAAATGATGGAGGGAGATGGCCTGGAAGAGGCAGGAGCAGAGAGGCTGTGAGGCTTGTCTCCTAGTACTTAAATCACCACTCCTGAAGAAAGGATATAACTCTTCCTACATCTTTGATATGACGAAAACCAGAGTTTGACAAGCTGCAAGGAAGGTAGGGGTCAGGCAGTGGGAACATGATCTGGGGTAGCAATGGAACAAGAAAAACAGCTCTGTAACAGCTACAGAAATCAGGACACCCCAAGGCAGCTCCTTAAATGAAAAAGAACATCATTTTCACTAGACAGTAGCAGCTCTGAGGTGAGCTCCCAGTTGTTGCCAGCCAAGTCGTCAGTGCCCAGGCAACAAACAGGCCAGAGCTCCCTGCACTGCCAAGGTCATGCAGCATTTGCTCCAGGAGGCCCTTGCTCCTCCTGAGACCTCCTGGTGAGCAACACTGGCAGGAGTGGAGGACAAGAGAAAAGGCAAAGCCTTGGAGAAAGTATTTGGATTCTATGCTTGGGAATGCATAGGAAAGAAGCCTGGCTTAGACCTGTATCAAGTGGAAAGATGTAGTAAGTCATTCATTAATACTTTGGCAACAGAGATACGATTTACCAATATGCCCGAATTAATTGGTGGTACCAGGAGATACTTCTTCTGTAATAAATAGCTTCCAGAGGCTGCTACGAATGAACAAATAATAGCAGCATTTTTATTAAATGGATTCAAATGCCAGAAGGTGTATTTTCAAGACCTTTTATAACATAAAAATGATTTTGATCAATGGCTTGGTCCCAGTCCTGTTACTTAGCCACTTGAAGCCCATAAAGTGTTTCCTGCACTGACACGTTACTCCCACCTGCTGGCAGCCACCTTACTGATCACCAGTGATTTCTGTTCCCCTTTGCTGCCACTCAATGTTTTTGATGTCTGACTTTCTAATACTTTAAGAAGCAACACTTAACAAAGCAATCTTTTCTGACACTGTGTTCAATTAATCTGACAGTCACTGGGCTTGCTTTTCTTTTCTAAAGTTATTATCTTCCTTATGTCTTGAAATCCTTGTTTAGAAATCAACGCCTTCTTCATCTGTGTTTTATGCTGTGGTTTTGAATTTCGAAAAGATTCTGCATTTCAGTTACATGTCTCTTATGGGAGCTGTTTCCAATATTTCACATTTCCCTATCTCTGTGTCTGTGAGCTATGCTTTCTCCACAACTCGTCACTTCTGTCACTCCCCAATTCAAACCATGTTGGTCCTGTGTCCTATATCACAGGATATCCTTGCTCTAGATCTAATCATAAATACTTTGTCCCTTCGTCTAAAGATCTGCTGAAAGGGAGAGAGTTTTTGGGTCAACATCAGAAGAAAGGCAAAAGGTATGTGTCTTTTGTCTTGGGAGAAGGCATTATTGGCTGGAAGCCCAAGGCTCAAAATAGGGAATGTGGCACAGCCCCCTTTCCCCCCCCCCCCCCCACCCCCAATCAGCTGTGTCGGTGGGGTTTTTGTTCTAAAATGATGCCCTGTGTGCAAGATGAGAGTAGCAGACTCTGACTGCTCAGGCAGGGAGTGAGACACTGAGGTAACAGTGGGAACCTTCAAATAAAGCCCAAATAATAAATCTAGTACAGAATCTTTAAAAATATTTTCACATCATAATAAAGAAACAGTGGCTTCTCAACCATGCATCGCACAGACCCCCAGAGTCTCCTAACATGAGGTTCTGTCAGTCAGAGTTCTGAGATGCTGCAGGTCCCTTCCATGAGAGGGAAGGCTGTGATCCTCTCCAGTTTCTTTGCTGATAAGGAAAAGCAAAGGGAGAGATGATGAGCTTGACTGCAGGATAAAATAAGATCTTTAGCCTTCTCTCAGCCAATGCATGAGAAGGAAATTATGATCTCTTAAGGAAAGCCTGGCTGTTTTTTCTCTGCTAAGGGGTTCCTATGGGGTGCAAAAGAGGGATGGAATGGGGGTGTCCTGCATGTACTACATAAATGAGCATTTGTGCTTATCGTGTTTCATCAGCACACGATCAAGAAGAACAGAAAACCACAGAAAAACAATAAATCGAGGTCTTTGTTACATGCAGACTGATGGGACCATCAGCCCCACACTGCTTCATTCTCCTAACAGCTTCAAATTATTATCTTCAGTGGTATTGGCTCACTGTCAGAACTGTTGGACAAACTCTGAGTCTAATCGTCAGACAAACATTTTAATTTACAATATCATTTAATGTCAACATCAGTTAAAATAAATACCATTTCGTTCATGAATCTGAATACACTGTAACTGTGACTGAAATAAACTGTTGGCTTGTAGCCATAATATATGTAGCTGTATAAAAATGGTGACACAGAATAAATGGTGACACTTTATTTATCTAGGTATAGAAAGGTGATCACACTTTGCAACTAGCAAGGAAAGTCCTTAGTGCTGCTTAATACTAGACTTCAAGCTGAAAAACCCCATTATTGGACTGGGGTGGAATCATAACAACTCTTACAGGTTCAGTAGCCTAGGTTATTAAAAGTTCTGCCTTCTGAATTTTAGTGCTTTAAACAAGCTTCCTTATAACTTAAATCCTTCCTTATAACTTAAATCCAATTTTCTAGATAGCCTCTTACTTTGAGTCTGTCAAACATATGTTATGCCTTTGCCTGAAAGTCTCACAGTGACATGTAAATTGATTGCAGCCTGTGAAATTAGCCATAAGTAAATCTTGGCACCTTTTCTTTTCTCCCTTATTTTCTGAAATAAAAAGGATGCAGGTGGCTTTACTCTCAGGCTATAGATCTTTTACAGATTTCAGAAGCACTATTGACCTCCTAGCAGTGTGTATTAGGAAGAATAATTGATTCAAGTTAACCTGGTCAGATGAGCCCTGTCACAACACAGTTTTCTCTATTTGTCAAAATTCTCCTCCAGTTTCTCCAGCCTGAGCCATGGGTGTCTGATCAGCAAGGGCTCAGCATCTTCCAGTCCCCAGTGAAGACCAGTGACCAGTCTTTGATCCATCAGCTTCAATAGTTTCTGAAACACCCTGTTATGCTGGTATCCACCATGAAGATAAGCTATGTAACTGCCAAAAAAAGATATTAAATTGGAATTTTTGTCACATAAAAGGTAGGACAAAAAGAAATAGAAATAAGCTCCAAAATAACAAGCAAAAAGAACATGGTGATTTAATATAAATGACATAAATTTGCTCAAATTACACTGAAGTTCCTAAATAAGGAATACTAGTACACCCCCACTTTTTATGCCCTTATTTCTTTCTGGTTTTATGCCCCTGTCACTGCATGTAGCTGGGTAAAAAACCAGTGCACAGGATGATAAAGCCGATTTTGCAAATTGCCACAAAGTCATATACACATGGCACAAATTGCTGACCCAGTCCAATGCCCTCCTGATGGTTTCCAGTTTGTTCACAAAGTTGTTTTGTGGCAGCTGCGTCCCCATAGACTTTGAGCCAGATGAGGAAAGTCCATTCTCTCACAAATGGCCTAGAACCCACCAGCTCAGGTGCTTTGAGCAGATATTTGTTATTGCCAGGCATTTAATGACAGCCTCAGCAATGAACAGCCCTGAGCAGGGACGATGTCTTCTGAGCACACAGCTACGCCTGCCCAAATTTTCTGCTTGAATCATGTCTCATCCTCTTTTCTTCCTCAGACCATACAGTGGTCCCTACCCAAAACAGAGAGTAAAGTCCCATTATGTCATTTCCTTCTGAGTAAGTCCAAAAAGCATGTCCCAAAAAGATAATACTAACACTGGATTCTTAGCCTTTTAGAGCTCTTATTCCACATTTTGCCTGCAATTCAATTTTTATTGATTTTCCTGTGCCACCTCTCAGCATCCTTCTTAGGCAGTATGATGCATTAACTTTCCATATAATGAATTCTCCCATTTGGTTCTGCACTCTGAAATACACCCACCTCTGACTGAGATTTCAGTACTCTGCATTGCTGATTTTCAGCTGCATGCTATAGCCCTGATTTTTCATAGGCTGGGAACACCAAAAGAGCCCTCTACACCTAGAGGTCTTGCTTTTAAAACAATCACTGCTATACTGGGGGGGAGGAGAGCTTTTATGTTTTTATACTAGTTCCAACAATGAAGTTATTAAAGCTATTTTCCACCCTGCAAGAAAGCTACCTGATGATGATATTGTTGCTGCCTTTTAAACTAATTTTATTTTAGTATGGTGCATTTGCAGGCATCATAATCCTACTGGTGCATTGTTGCAGTGCGGTTTTTCTGAAAACATCTCTGGAGTCAGCCTTGGCTTGTGGAAGACTCGAAAAGACGACATTTGATAGATGTTCATGGATATTCTTTCATTGTTTCTTCCCCAGCCTCTCCGCATGGGGGCCGGAACTGGACTGCTGCCCCTCGGGAAACCCCAGTATTCCCCGGGCAGGGGAACATGAAAAATCCAGTGAGGACAGGACTAGGTTACACATGACCAAAGAGCAGGGAAAACCCCGTGTGTCCCAACCATTCCAGGCGCCCTTTTCCCCAGGGGAAGAGAGGGCAAGCTCCAACACCTCAACTTTTTGTTTTAATTAAAAAATGACAAAACAATTGCTAAAGAACATAAGCCACCCCTTCGAGTCCCAAAAAGTCCAAACAGCATTTTTGGAGCACTTCAGAGCTGGGAGGAGAGAGATGGATGCTCTTGAACACACATTGTGGGTAACTGAGGCAGGAGAGGTTTTCTTTCATCCATACCTGTTGGAACCTTGAGCAAAGATAGTTAGTTTTTCCCTCCCTCCCCTTTTATCCTCCCATAGGCACTGGGGGGGAACTGTGGGGAAAAGGAGTTGCATAGG